>OX451345.1:47046090-47088623 GCA_949629155.1 Myopa testacea | reverse complement strand
AGGAACAATGTGCTCTTCGAGGTCTAATAGGTTCCATCGAGGTAGAAAATGTTTAAATAACCAGCAACGGTAATTAACCAATTTGGAGACCCCAAATTGGGATCTCTTTTATCTCTGTACCAGAGCAAGGTAGGACAATAATTTTTATGCACGAATGTGAGGAAGAACATCCTCTTCGAGATATAACAGGTTTCATCGAGGTAGAAAATGGTTAGATACCCAGCAACGGTATCTAAGTACGTTGAATTATCGGTATTTTGAAATAGATTTGTATGAGAACGGTTCATCGGATTTTCAAGATCTGTGTGTTAAAAAGTTTCTGAAAGAGTCCTCTTTCGATCCCCACAACTGTCATTTTGTCGACATTAATCCTAATTCTATAAAAACGCATCTAATTGTAGTATCATTTTAATAATCGCTTTGTTTACCTTTTTCATTTCCAGGAAAAGCAGCAGATTGTAAACAAAGGAGAAAAGCATTTTCATTTCCACTTTTCTCGGGCATTTTAAGACCCAGAGACTTCGTTTATGCATCAAAATTTTTGGAAAAGTCTCGGCTTTCCGCCTATCTAGTTGTCATTGTGGACAACTGCTCCTAAGTGGCCAGCAACGTTACTTGACCAATCTGGAGAATTATCGGGTTTATATCTAGAACCGAGCAAGCTAGGGCAATAGTTTTTATGCCCAAATGTGAAAAGGAATATCCTCTTCCAGATAGAACAGGTGTCATTTAGGTAGAAAATGTTTAAATAGGTCAGCAGCGGTTCTGAACTTTGTTTAAAATACGTGTAAGGATTTTCTTTAATATATAAATAAATCTAACGGCTACAATGGTTGTTTTACATTTTGATGCTTGCTATTGATGTTCGCTTTAGAACTGCATACTTGGTAGGTGTCCTGTCGCATCACAATTTCCAGCAGCTGCTCTTGAAGCATCGAGGATATTATTGGAAATATCTTTGAAACCAAGCAAGCTAGGTTACTCATTGCAGTGTCAAAAAATGTGGAAAAATATAGTCCTTAAGATAGGGTAGGCGTGGTTTATGTAGAAAATTTTTTAAACCCCAGCAATTGCAATTTTCTGTTGGGTTCCACATACTCTTTTTAAAATTTGCCCAATTAGTCTGATTTATTTAATTACTAGATATTTTATAATAATTCAGGGAGATAGACCATAATTCTTCCTTCAAAACTGCATATTAGGTTTTCTTATTGCAATTATCGTTTATTTTTAATAATTTTTCCTAAAAATCATCAAACCTACGTTCCACACAGCAACGAACAAAATAAACCACCCTAAATCGTTGCTAACTTTCGTTGCTATTTGCACGCACGTATTTAATAACTAAAAAATTAAAAGCATCGCCGCTGTCGTTGCCACATTACCAGATTTATTTCTGCCACAATTTCTCCTGACATCGGAAATTAATCTTTTAAAAAAACGTCGATGCATCGGTCTTCTCAAAGAAACGTAATTCTGGATATTCAGGTAGATTTAATTTTTGGAATATATTTAATAACAACAACAACAATTGCCGGAGTTATACCCTCTAAAGTTTTAAATTTAACCCTCTCTATCTCCTAAAAAATAGAAGATATCGCTATAGTATTGATCCCATTGTAAAGGTATTTAAGGAGTTTTAAAATGCTTTTTTTCCTAAAATCCTGAACCAATCCAAATGAAAGAAATATATTTAGAAAGCTAAAGGATTCTACTTTCTCAGTATTATGAAGTTAAGTCTCATACTTACTTAGTTAACTTTACTTACAGAGAAATTTATTTATATATTTTTGAAATTTTGGTATCTCTTTTTTTAAATTAAATACGTGTATCAAGAATTTATTTGTAGTGAAAAAATTCTTTTATTTAAAAATTGGTGTTTTTTTATATTGTACTTAAAATATAAAACTTTAGAAATAATTTGAACATTTTTGTCTTGGCAATACTACTGGTAAAAATCTACAAAAGACATTTATTTACACACTGTCACAGCTGTCATTGTAATCTTGGATGAAGGGTAGAATTAATATAATAATAAGAAAACTTGGAAAAGTGTTTAATTGTCGTCCCAAATATCGAAGATCTAAACTTTAAAATGCTCGGATTTGATAAAAGAAATAGCTAAAGCCGAACAATACTAAAGTGAACGGTATAGTTAAATTAAACGCAATAATCGGGTGGTGGAATTTTGACAGGGAACTTTACAGAAATACGAGAAAGAGGGCTGGGAAACGATTGCAAATTGTAAGGCTCGTTACTGAAATTATTTTTAAGATTAAGAACTAAACAAAAATAAACACTTCTGGATTTCTATTGGAGAATACGTAAATTGTAACTTACAGCATCTGATTAATTGAAAATACATGGTTGAGAGAAGCATTACACTTGAATATGTATACAACTAAGTGATTTATTTATTTTGCTTTGTTTAGTGCTTTAAGTTGTACAATGTAACATATTGTACCTAATACAATCAGGAGTAGGCGTGCAATATTGCTTGATTGAATTTCACAGCTGGCCACAGTCAGCTTAATGCCAGGAATAGTGTTTCTATTTATAAATGCAAAATTATTAACACATATTAAAGATAAGCTCATTTATAATCTTATAATCTATTTGTCATTACTTCCGATCGGTCTCCAATTAGACATATATACTTTGTTCATTAATATAAACTCAATTTCTGGATATTTATCTTTATAACTTTACTGTAGCTGTCAATAACGTTAAATTGTCTTTATTATTGTGCCATATACATATAATAATCATTATGTACTATCATCAGCAATCATCTTACCTTCTAATGGAATTTCAAAATTTTTTAGTTTCAATTTAAAAAATTAAAGGGAACTTATAAACATATATATTTATACTCTACAAATTAATAAAACAAATTTTAAGTATATTTTAATGGATGCTGTAATAAATTTGGCGTAATCCTGCTTATTTCTAAAAATGTATTTTTGTTGAGATCAATAATCTTCATTAAAATTACGTAGCTTCAGAATAAAAAACGAGTTTGAAAATTGAAAGACAATGTATTATGAAAGGGTAACATACCTGTTATTGAAGATCATGCTAAAATACGTATAAGAGACAATACAATTTTTTTATGTGAAGAAACTCATTTCCATTTTTAGGAAAGCGTATTTTGTCTCTTCCTGTTGTAATAGCGACTGCACCGTATATCTACATGGATTTTAATATTTGAATTTTTTCTTCTACACTTAGTATAGTTTCAGTCCTTTTTCATAAATGTAGACCTTTAAAAATATCTATTTAATCAATTTATTTTTCCTAGAAATTTCCCAGAGAACTGAAGAATTGCCTCACTTCATCCAGTAAGCAATGCAGATAAGTGTAATTTAAGAATAAAATCCGCAGTTTGAGCTGGTTTTAATCGTGGTATTCGATTTTCTGGATATTATTTATTGCATGTTGAAAAGCGCACTTTTAATTTCTTTCGAAGCCGTGCATTGACCTTAACCAACTTCAAAGAAATGCATTCAATATTAGCTTTCGTACGGAAATGGACGACTTTGGACATTGTTTTTCTAAGTTTCTGTATGCTAATTCGGAGCTCTGGTGCTCATATTTTGGTATATCGCGTTCCTACAAACCAGGTTTGTGAACCTGTTCTGATAAAGAGTGGTTGAGTTTTTGATTTTCAGTTGCAATTTTTCGAATTCAATCAAATAATTTTACAGCTTATTGAGGAATATAATGATTTACCAGCACAATTTGGACCAAGTCTACCATCGAATGGTTTAAAAGTGTACCCCATACCTGCCTCTGATGACGAAGCGTGTCATCCGATAAAACCTCCACCTCCATGGCGAAATGATTTGGATGCCAAATATGTGGCATTAATTAAAAGGTAGGATTACAAAAAGGATTCTGTTGAACGAAGATTCTATACAACATTGAATTTTCGTTTGTTTATAGGGGAGGAGAAAACTGTACATTCGCAATGAAAGTTCGCACAGCTCAAGCTGCCCATTTTAATGCAGTTATTGTTTACAACAATGAAAGCGATGATTTGGGTAAATTATTATTTAATGTTGGTTAAAGAAAGTTGTAAATCACGCAAGGTACGATACAGTAGAAAAGACGGAAATGACGAACTATATGCTATGTTACCTACATATGTATATCAAAAGAGTAATAATCGTCATAAGCTTTTCTAAAGTGATAATTTCGTGTCTCGTAAAGTAAAATACAATATAATTGAACCAGTAACAGATCCTTTTATGTCCTTTTAAATCCTTACGTAATTTATCGATACCCCTCTTACAACGACGATGTGACAAGTTATATATTTTGATAGGTAAAATAAGCTATTATGTAATCTTTAATGTAATTGAATTAACATAATCCACTTTCAATTTCTTTCCCTAGAACAAATGTCAGCTAAAAACGCAAGTGGTATATATATACCTTCAGTATTTGTCGGATACACCACGGGCCAAAATTTGGTATCGCTCTTTGGCTCCCACGAAGTCGTCCTCGTCATAAACGATGAGATGCCATTCAATATAAATACACAATTGATTTTACCATTTTCTATTTTGATAGGATTGTGTTTTCTGATTATGGTGAGCGAACTTTACGAAATACTATTTATCAATTGTTTGAATTTGAATTTGTTTAGATATTTTATATGATTTACAAGTGCGTACGTGAGGAACGTCGTTTGCGTCGTTATCGTTTACCAAAGAGTATGCTGAAAAAATTACCCATCACGAAATTTACTAAAAACAACGAACTTTCATATGATATGTGCGTCATTTGTTTGGAGGAATTCTTAGAGGGCGATAAATTGCGTGTATTACCTTGTCACCATCGTATGTTCATAATTTCATTATACATTTTTATTATATTTTATGAAATAGCTGCTACGTAGGTACTTGAATATATATACCTATAATTTCAGCTTATCACAGTCACTGCATAGATCCTTGGTTGACTGAAAATCGTAGAGTTTGTCCCATTTGTAAGAGAAAGGTTTTTACGAAAGGCGAGGTCAGATCAAATCGGAATCGACAGTCTTCCTTGGATAGTGTAACGGATACAGATGACGACACGACACCATTGTTACGCCCAGTAAACAATGTACGAAGTGTAACATCGGCACCGACACCTACTGCAGCAGCAGCAACATTAGCGAGAGCTACAACCCGGCATGGAACGTTCGGTCATCATGCAGATGTTGCTGCTTCAGCTGGTGTGAATTCAACAGCCGATGATGAAAATGGTAGCTATGTTTATTAAAATGACTAGGCTATAGATCAAATATAAAATACCTTAATAGTCTTTCCTTCCTTCTTATCATCTTGTCATCTTTCTTATTTCAGCCCTTTTGCCTCAAAGTAATAGAGCTCGTGTAAATCCATTCAATTTACCACCAACTTCGAACATGGATCATGGCAATGAATCGCGGCGTGTATTTTCATTTGCAAGGTTTGTTCAGTTGTATCTGTAAAGAAAATATTTCTTCGTTCTATGCGTTAGATCACAATTTGTATTGTTAACCACTAAGAAGTGATAATTGTCACAACTCCGGAGAAGCTGCTAAAAATTGTGATTAAACACTTAGAACTTCTATAAAGCAATGAAATTTTAATCTACAATACATACTATAGTGTAATCTCCAGACTGTTCCGTCGAAGACCTCCAATAAGTATTGCAGCACCTCCTTTTCCCGAAGAAGTTTTTCAAGACAGTGTTATTCAAATAACAACAGCTGTTGCTGCAGCAGCTGCAGCGGCTACAACCTCCACATCAATTCCAATATCGAATAATATTTTAAATCCGAATTTATGCGGCTCATTTCATGATGATGACGACGACGATGACTCATCACCGCCGCGCTCAATATACGAGCCAATTGAGATTGTGGCTCCATCTGTAGTCGCGGATGATTCAGTGTTCATACAAACACCAACACAGGGAGGGATTGGTGTGGCCGCTTTGCCAAATCCAACAAATCGACAGACGCGCGCTCCTACAACTCGTCGAGCGACAACGCAACAGTTTCTCATATGAGTGCAAAATTACAATATTGCAGTAACTAATAGTTTGTTACGCTTTAGAATAAAATTGGGTGACATTCATAATCAAAATTTGTGCAATTTATTTCTTCACGATGTCACAAGTATTTTTGCGGAAAAAGAGAAAACGAATAAAAGCCGTTACTCCATTGTTTTAACTTCGCTTTGATGGATGGATTCTTTTATCAATTTATTTCTTCAATTCTTGTAAAAAATATTCAATAAAAAATGTGATTTATTTAATAATACATACATATATGAAGAATATAAACAATATCATGCATAATATACACATACAAATCCTGCAGCGTATGCATTGTAACGTGGTTTTCCATTAAAAAAACAAGAAAGTACCGTATATATCTCCTTTTATCCATTGATGTTTATGTTTTTCTTTTATTTAATTTTAAATTATGAAAATTTATAAAAAAACCATTAAGAATAACACTTTAGAATGTAGACCTCACAACTTTAACACGACAATTGATTAGTAAATATTGTTTCATTCTATTTTTTTAATATATATACATATAAATATTCGTAGCTTATAATGATAATAATAAAAAGATGGGTTAAAACAAAAACAAATATGAATTGAGAAATAAAAAATCTTAGTATATTTCAGGTTTTATACTACACCACAAAAGCTCGATTATCCACAGCAAAGCATCAGATTCAGTAAAGAGTAATTAAAATTGCTCTATAAAATCCATTCAAATGTATTAAAAATTATTGAAATTGTAATGTTATATCGAGGTGATTTATTTTTTATTGAATTTATTTTATTTTAACAAAATGTCATCTCTCACCTCTGGAGTGAAAATGTTGAATTTGTATTTTTGCATCCTTAACTCCTTTTCAAATTATTATTAACAATAAAGTCAAATGATAAATTTGCAATAATGTCAAATAATATTGCACTCGATTTTATTGCTGTTTTAAAATTTAACTGAATTCACTGAAAATGGTTTGGGTAGATGGGTTTGTTTCAAGGTCGACGAATATTCTGTGAGCTGTTTCTAATCTCCACTCCCTGATGTTTGGTGAAATGGAAGTACATATTTGTTTCTCTTTCTAAATCAGTATAGCTGGATCTCTAAAAGTTTTACCAGATGCTAAGAAGAGGCAGTTGTGAGTTTCAAATAATTTCTAAATCGAATCGAATGATGGATCATTTAAAACCATAGAACGAAAAGGAATTTTACGATAGAACACAATTTCAGGCGTTTATTTATTTTGAATTTATTTCCATTTTATTCAGTTTTGATTGTGCATATGTATGTGTGTATGTATGTACATATGTATTTGTAAAGCATTCTTAGAATATGAAACTTACAATCAATATTTATTGAAACAAACGAAGTAACAAAGTCCCAATTTAGTGCATATCTATACAAAAGTAAAAACCATTGGACAACCACTTATTGCTCCACGGCGTCCTTGAACATCCTTTGATTACAAAGTGATAAACTATGTAGAGTAATTTATGATTTCTTATTTCATATTGAAGCATTATATATTTGTATATAAAAAATCTGGATAATGCTCATTTTATAATTTTAAAATACTTCTGTGTGTGTGCAAGTGCCCTCAGTTATGTTTTATAACATCTTTTAGCTAAAATACTTCTAACTTTCAAACATAAGCACATTTTATAAGCCATTTTTTCATAGTCCGTCGTTAAGGTGTTGGCAGTTCGTCGCGCTTTACTGTGATTTGACTATTTGAGTCTACATAAAATATCTGCTTTTATAATTATTTCTAAGCAATACATTGGATTTTTAATTTATCAAAATAACATTTATTTAAACATTTAAAATTATAGGATTTTTTTACCAATAACAAGACTTTAGGGAGCACTAGTATAATAGAGTTTCTGCACATTTACATGGTACATACATACATATGTAATTCCATTTAAAATCCTAATTTTAATTTGAAGAGTCATTAAAGAGTAAATTCAACTTTTGGACATTTTTAGTAAAAAAGAATTGTATACATATATTTAACCGATAGGCACAAGCAGCAGATACAAACAATTAAATCGAAAAATGTAGGTCTTTAAATGTACTTTATATAGTATGTATGTATGTATGTATGCATGTTTGTATATACTACGAAGTGAACATTGTGAAGTTTCGAAGTGAATTAATTGAATTTGATGCTTTATTATCTTAAACCAAACAAATTATATTAAATAGTTAATTAATTCTAATATTTAACAGTAGACGTAGTAGTTATTTTATGTACAACTTTATTTAACAACCAATGACTCCTTCAAATGCCGCACCAATCCCGATCCAATGTCCTGCACATCCGGCCACTGTCGTATCACACAGATTATTAAGAATATCGAGAGGAATGTTGTCAGAACGCGTACTCTAAAACAACAGCAACAACAACAACATGATCAAATTATTATTAAAACAATCTTTGATGCCTTCGAATTGATTAGATTCAACTTGATTAGAATGTACCTCGTTTTTAAGAAGGGCATAATAATGCCAGCTGCTGTTGCAACCAGCAATAAAACCACTTGCAATATTGTCAACACAACATTGATTAGTTTGACGACAAGCGCACGAGCATTGGAATTATCAATGCCTTCCACGGTGACATATTGTTGTTGCGATAAGTGCTCCATTTTTGATATCTACAAAACAGGTTTTGGAAATAACTGAAAAATAATCAAGTGCGATAAAGATTTACTATATTTACCCTGGTTTGACAATTTTCCAAAACTTCATTCACGTCTCTCAGCCTTTCGTCACTTTGATACTGAACCTTTTCTTCCATATCCGCAATAGTTTGCTTTAAGTTTTCAATTTCATTCTAATGAATTGTAATTAATAGAAGTTCGTGAATACAATATTAAAAAGGTGCTCATCTCTCAGGAGGAAAGAATATATTTAAATCACCTGATGCAATTCCGTCAAGTCGTTAATTTGTTCCTCCAGTCCTTCTGCACGATATCGCTCGCTTTCCAAAGTTGCTGTCAAATTATTAAATTCTTTTTGGGTGGTCTAAAAATAAAAGTGGAATTCAATAAAATTATCCTTTTTACTGAGAATAATAATTGAGTAGTTCAATTTTAAATCTAATAATACTAGAATTACTTTTTTCTAATACTAGAATTAAAAAGAAATCTATTTAAACATGTTCCCTTAATTTTCATTAGACACTCACTTCTAATCGCTCACATCGTTCCTTGAGCTTTTCAATCTCATCTTTACGTTCAGCCAGTTCGGTAAGGAGCGACTTCAAAACGATGTGATACTGACTGGCTCCAGATTGACTCTTTCCTGAACTATATAAAGAATTGTTGTTTAACTCACAGTGAATAAAAAACCGTCAGTAAATTTATTTGTGAGGAAAACGAACCCTGCTGGAAGGCTCTCGCTCGTAACGCTGCTGCATTCGCTGCCGTTTTCGCTATTGAACTTTCCACTACCAGCACCGACAGTATGACCGGAGCCAATGGAGGTGGCTGTCATGGTGTTGCTTAGCATAGGATTGGCGCCACTCATGACATCGGCCGCATTGACTGGAAGATTATTGATGGTGTTCAGTTCAGAATCTAAAAATTACATTATTATTGTTCTGAACACTAGATGGGACAGAGGTGAAACAATTGATGATTCCTAGTGGTATTAATTTAACCTGTCATTTGATTGATATTATCTGCGCTGCCAAACTTGTTCTTTATTAAATGAGCGAATTCTCTCGGTTTCGACATAACTGATCCAGAGAATCCCGTGATGCCATCTCGAATATTTCCACCAACATTCCTATAAGAGTAGAAGTATATTAAGAACGCTTTTAATGCCATTTCAATGTCCACCTTAAACCCTGGCCCACATCGCGAAGCACCTCACGTGGCTGCCGATGCTGGCTCTTATTGTGAAATTGATGATTTTGCAGATCTTTTGCTCGTTTCGTATAATTGTCCAGTTTCTTTTGCAATTGTGAAATGGTGTGCGCACTTTTTTGATTCTTCTTCTCAAATACAGCCTGCAGATAAACAAAAAAAAAAAACAATAAAATTATACTGGAATGCAGATGACGACGTTACAAAAAGCAACATTTACCTTTATTCTTTGAAGCTGCTGCTTGTCAGCACTGGCTGCTAATTTAAGGTATTCATTTACGTTATCTGCATTAGAAAAGTAATAAACATTTATTGTTTATGAATTTATATTACTAGTTATTATTAATAGTTATTACTTTCAAGCGATTTTTATGAGAAGTACACTAAATTATTATTAATTATTTTTTATAGTCAATTTTATTGTAATTTACCGTCTCTGGAAGTTTGTTCCTTGCGAATGGATTCCTTTGTACATTGAATTTTTGTATTCAGTCGATCGAGTGCCTGCAAACTCGATGTACGGTCATGACGGCGATGGTGCTTTTTGCTGCTATCGGTCAACAATGACGGTGGATTGCAGTCAAGTTCATCCGATGCAAACGATTGATAACAATGATCCTCGTTACCTGAGGATGGAAAGCAAATACAAAGCATAAACAAAAATAATTGAATAGTTAATATTTAATTGAATCCTAATTTAATCATCAACAAGAACTCACCTGACAAACGCGAGTCCTCCATACTACCAAGACCTGCCATGTCCATGGCATTCAGTTCACTAACGACCAATCCACTAGCTACCGTCATACTGCCTCCGTATGATAACAGACCGCCCTGGTCGGAACCGTGTGTGCGATTGAATTCACGACGATTTCGTTCACGACTGCGTCGGTTTGATGGACTTTGACTGCGGAAGCCACGAAAAGCTGCCGTGGATGAAACACCGCTATTGCTTGCGAGGCCTCCAACAACAATACTGCTGCTGCCACTGACAACGCCACCACAACCGCTACCACCGCTTCCAGTCACCGTAGTGCTGCCGCTGCTATTCGCACCCGAAACACCTGAAGTTTCCTCAATACGTTCACCGCGTTGTTCTCGCTCACGAGACACTAACGAATCAAAACATCATTAAAGAAAGAGTAACAACGATGAAGACGATGATGATGATGAAATGGAGGGCAGATATGTTTAGTGACAGAAGATCAAATAAAAACAGTTTCATTCTTAACAAATATTAATCATATGTTTTACTCGAATCAAAGTTAGAAGAACTCAAGTAGAAAGGAGAATTGTTTCTCGAAAATCTGCGAATATTTTCTGTTGTGTTGTTCTGGTTTTGATTTCTGTGTTGTATTTGATGAGTAAGAATTTCTACTGTTTTATTGGAATAAAATAAACAGAACACTTCTAGGATAACAAAACAGCTTTAAAATTATATTGCAAAAAATATGTTTTCTAGAAAAAGTATGTGTCATAAAAAGTTTCTTAAAAATACAATACTTATATATGTAGTTGTATGTTTTTAATGTGATGTACATATATGGTATGAATGTAAAAAGAGCCCAACCTCAACTACTGTATAATAGGCTTATATGAATGAATTACTTTTTTCACTACTTCTGGTTGCCGATGGTGATCTGCTTGTACGTATACTGCTGCCTATTTTAGTAAACTGATGATCCTTGGACATTTGACCACCCGCCACATGTAGTGAATCCATATTTTTAGTTCATATCTCATTTATTTGAGACGTAAAGTCTTTATGTTATATGTAGATCTGGATTATCTGCAATAGATTTACAGAGTTTATATAAATAATTTTGAAATCATATTTAAATATGTACATAAATAAATAATATTACAGTTAAATATTCATTTAATATTGTTTAGAAAGTAAGTAAAAATTCCGTAACTTATTTAATGTAACCTAATTCAATCCTTCTTTTAATGTAATCATTCAGTTCAAAGAAGATTAAATAATGATTAAAGCAGTGTGGTTCTGTTAATGTTAATGAACAACAACAACGGATACATACATACATAGTTATTGTTGATAAGCGAACTAAATAAATAAATATTTTTTATACTGTTTGTGTTCTTTACTATACGCTTTTGTCGCCTTTTTGTCATATCAATTTATACTCTACATAAGTTAAAAATATACGATTAGAGACACTGCAAGTGATAGACACTGATTGACAATGGACGACGTTAATTCGTACCCCAAAATATTATAAACATTAGTATTGGGAAGTGAAAAATTAATGAAATATTACATAAATGAAGTATGTATGCGTTGGATACGAAATGGATAAATCTCAAATATTAACCAATTAATTTATTATTATAATTTTACTGTTTGTGAGGAATACAAAAAAAAAAATAATGATGTTATTATTCAATAACATAACATCTTATTGTTTAAGAATACTATTGACACATTATTTATTATTATATTTGTTGCTGTATATGCTTATGTTTAACTTATACTGAAATAATGTAACTTTAAACCTAGTATTTTTAAATATATGGCTCAGATTTCTTAGTTTATTCCACATCAGCACAGCTCCTCAACGAAAGAGATTCGAACTGCGTTTTTAAATATCCAATTTCTTATGTGCATAAATAACCCTTTAATAATTGTTGCTTGGCACAGTGCAATAATAACAATAAATGCGTGTGTGTGTGTATATATTTACATTCAATTCAAGGTGTACCTTTTAAACAGATTGTTCAAAGCATTTAAACATATTAACTCACAAATTAGAGCAGATTATATCTTCATTTCATTTATAATTTCAAATCTTATTAAATATCTTTTGAATGATTTTTTTAATCCTATAGTAGAAGCATAAGTCGAATGTACATATGTAAATATTTATGGTGCATCACGTAAAACGTCTGGCCTCAATGGATCAAATGGCCACAATAAAGTCTTGAATAAATAAATCCGCCCGAATTCAATGAAGTAGTGTATGAATCATTTTGCCGAATTGTTGACAGCGATCCTCTGTCCACTTTGTGGCTGAATAATGATAAATATGACGATGTTTATAGTTTATATTAAATTACTACATTTACGTAGTTCAACAATGTTTCTGGAATTTCATGTTATGCCAGTAAACGTGATCCATCATCTATAAACGTATACAGCGAAATAAATCTCGATAAGTGGTATAAAAGGGTTTGATTAAGTGTAGAGATTACCTAAATCACGCTTGAGTTATTCTTCGATGTGAACCTGGTAAAAATAACCTCTGAGTTGTTGACAACTCCCGTTACTATTTCTGGTATCACCATTTATCACTGTGACATTCTAAGTGTCAATTCTTTATCAAAAGCTAAATTTAAATTGAATTCGTTTCTAAAAATAAAAAGTGTTCATGAGCTTCAAAGTGTAAGTGTAAGCTTCAAATTCATTAAATATTAAAATTCAATTAAAATATATGATCGATTTGAGTGGGGTTTTAATAAAACCGAGTATAATTTTAGAGTATAAAATATGTTTTTAATGCACATAAGAATATACCCACTGCATAAGTTGAACGTTTAACAAAAAAAATGTCAAAGATCTAACAATGATATTTACAAAATGTATTAAATTAAGTAGGCAGTCATTAGTTTCATCTAAAAATATGAATCTGGAAAACTTACTTAATTTTACTGTGTTTACTTTCGTACCATCTTAAAACATAAAGAATAAAACCCACACACACATTTTACAAACACGTGGTACACCCATTCTGAATCACTTCCCAGTTATATCATTAGTGGGTAGCAGATTAGATAAACAAAGGAATAAACAGCACTCGTGTTGCTTTGGAAAAGGAAATTTGAAGATGAAATTATGTATATGAAGAAACATATCAAGGTACACATAGATATTGTACATATGTATGTTTGTATAGTGCAGGGACTTGTAAATGAGACTTAGTCAGATGTCAATATTAAGTTAAGAACTTAGCTTGAAGATACATAAATAAATTTAGGAATAGAGAATGTAATAAGAGAGAAGGTTAAAAAATGAAGAGATGAACAACTAACTGAGGATAACTAAATAAAATATTGCGATTAAGTATACTAAAAGCGATGAGACAGAAGTATGTCGTATTTCTAGATGACTAGATTATTAAAGCAAGTCAACAAAATATGTTCCAAACAACTGATGTAGGTACAACAATATATTACCTAAATTGTAATTTAAGTTGTACACCCTAGTTAATGTGTTTCTTAAACACTTTGTGGTAAGTTTACCGAAAGTAATAAAGCATTTCTAAAGAAACGAATGAACGTATCTATGATCTAACAGTTATACTCTGAACAATAACTTAATTAATCAATGAAATAAAGTCGAAAATCTAATCTAATAAACTATTTAGATGTAGAGAACTGCTTATGTACATAGATTTTTTTTCTTTCAAAGAGATTAATAAGGAATATTATCGGTGTGTTGCTTTTAATTTTTAATACAAATTGTAGTTTTGTGTAGTGTATAGTATAAGTTCTGGAAAAAATGCTTCAAATATGTTTCTTTGATGAGGGATATCTGTTTTGTAGTTTACGAGACCATGCGTCACCTCCTGAATGGATCTGTATGTCTGTGTAAATCACTATTACACAAGGGAACTAGCAGAGGTATCGCCATGAGTTTTAGTATGAATATACTTTGTCACTATAAACTGTTTCGGATTGAAAATGGGGAAAAATCGGACCATTGCCAACTTACTTCAACTATAAGTACATTTATTCTACGGTTGTAGGGTCTATGAGCTTCGGCCAGGGCGAAATTAATACTCTTTCTGATTTTTTAAAATAAAATTAATTAATTAAAAAAGTTTCAGTATGATCACGATTTCATAGAAAACATATATTATATCATTTGGTGTTATATCGTCTTCGTTTAGCTGTACATAAATCAATGAATTGCAAGTTTTCCTGTAATTTCATACTGGCTTCTTCCATACGTTGCTCCTGTATTGTTACTTCGATACTGTACACATACTTTTTCAGGAATCCCCACGCATAAAAATCCAACACTAAGCAGAAATGATCTATATATTGCCCTTATTTGTTTGAGTTGTTTTCCCAGTTCAAGTCGATTTTTTTGGCTTAAACGGTGTAGATTTACCCCCTTCCACTACTATACGATTTTTTTCTTTTAACGACACAACCTCCACTCGCTCTAGCTTTGATTCGCATCTTATGCCAGTCACCCTGTATATGTATAGTGATAATGTTTTTCATTTAACTGAAGTTAGAAAGGAAAATCGAAAAACTTTCTTTCACAAATGATAATCGGTAATAATTACTTCGCTTAACAGTCAATAATTGCTTCTGAATACTCACAACAATAAAGTTTTCCTGAAGTTAGGAGTGTTTTTTAATATATGTGCATATATTAAATTCAAATTTGTTTACTTCATAATTGAATGAAATGCACTGAAAGTTATTTCACACTGTCTACCGCACACTCAGTAATTCAATAGACGAAGACCGACCAAACGACCGACAATGTCAGCGTCCGTCAGTAAACGATGGCCAGAGTCAGCAAGTGTTTTCACTTTTTTGCCAGTGACGATAGCCGAATCAAATAAAGAAACCGAAATTTTGAAGCCTGATTTCCTTTTGTGCTGAATGAAAATCGTCGACAGTAAGAAATACTTGCCCTGCATGGCGAGTATGTACATTATTTGAGTTATTTAAAACCAACCAAGAGGTCTTTAGAATTGCAAGCAATTGAATCAACTACCATACATGTTGTTGTGGTTGGGGTATCCACCGTAACTATTTTATAAAAAGAATGAATACGTATTTAAATAAATTAAATGAATGCAAAGCTGTTGGAATTTATATGGCACTACGGACCATTAATAAAGCTTCATTCAACAACAAATCTATGTATGAACTGACAGAGTCAATAAACTGCTTTGTTAACTCTGGATGTGTGCTATTTTTAGCATTTAAATTGCAGCTCATTAAATTATGGTTCGATAGGATTTGAGTTTGAGTGGTTCGTGCAGCCGAGATTCTTTGCTACTATATAGAAATGCAAATATACATACATACTCATGTACATACATATAATCATCACATTTATTAGATTATCTGTAACAATATGAAGTGGACGATTATAAAGGCCGATAAATATTCGTGTACACATATTTAATAACTCATATGGTATAGTGCAATTATAATTAATTATAGTTTAGTAGTATGCATACTTTGGACTTACTGGGGTTACCAAATGGGAAAAATAATCAACACATTTTATAGATGATTAACTGCGTGAGTTTTTGGGATAGATATTTATTTATTTATTCTTGAGAGGAATTAAAATATAACTTCTTCACAAAACTAATGTTAATTGTGGGAATCATAGTTGTGCACTTTTTTTGGAATTTATTAGTTATTTGCATGTTGTCCGGATTTCCCATTCTTTTATTTACTTCATTGTGACATTTTACTTATTTTGGGAGTGGCTTCTTATTAATTCTTATCTAATTTTCCTCAGTTTTGCTTGTGTATTTATTGCATTCCTTTGCATGTTCATAACATTATTAAATTACAATATTACAGAACCGCCCTCTCGTGTAAATAATAAATATATGAAATGTGGAAGTGGACATCACAGTGGATGACGTACTATAATGTATTCTATTAACTACGATCTCTCCTCCAGTCTTGGAAACTGTTAGAAACGTAACATAATAATGAAACTTATGAAAGATATCGTATTTGAAATATTTATTTACAGCTCTGTTGTTACCTTGAAATGTGTTAAATGTTTATGCTATAAACAAACAAGAATTCAATCTTTGCTTTTATTTTATTATATTTCAGAGCATTTGTTTATTATCACTTTCACGAGCTATTTATTGGACTTTGGTTTTATCCATTCACACAAAGGCACCACTTTCTTTAAACTATTTTAATATATTTATTTAAGAGGAATACATTTTACGTGAAATTATTACATTTTTCTATTTCACCTTTTATTTTCTTGCGATTGACGACGTATGCGCATCCAAATCATATAATAATAAATCAAGGTGGAGAATGCAGGCAATTTTACTTTATTGGTTTTGGTTCAAGTAAGGTATTTTATAGGTTCTTATTTATTATTCATCCTGAGAAATACTACAACCTGCACAACAATTCATTAAAAAAACATTTTGTATAAATTCTAATGGATAACATCAAAAACAGCACAACACGACCGAACGAAAAAGCTACAAATCACCGAATAAAATGAAGCACGAAGCAAAGAAAGAAATACGAAAATTATTTCATAAAGAATAAAATAAAAAAGAAAAAGACGACCCATTACGCCAGGGTTGCATAACACGTTTAATGCCTTTAATATTCGTACCAAATAACAATAATTTATATTCCATCTGTTGGAAACAACGAAATAATATATGAAATGAATTAGAAATGATAATGCTTCTGTATAAAATGTCAACACCTGTGATGATTCCTTTAAGAGCTATCGAATTGTGGCCAAAGAAGTCGATTTGTTTGATAGGAACAGTTTACAGACATATGCCCATAGAATACGTTCTGTACTCCGACTTCGACGTATACGTTAAGGCGAAGATCAGTCTAACCAATTTTTTTATATAGCCAAAATATTATTCCCGATTATAAACCTAAAAAACGTATAATAATTTCTGACAGAATTTTTCTGGCGTGGAAATAAGTAAACCGAATTGAATAAATATAATAGTCAAGTAAATTTCAATTACTTAATTTTTGTTCAACAGAAGTGAATCTTTTAATCGACTCACAAATATTGTGTAATTGCATTGACTTGAATTTGTACATTTCGAAAATTTAACTAATTAATTTATTTTGCAACAATCTTTACTTGGTATTTATGCTTAGATATTTTCCAAATTTAGAAAAATTTGCGTTTATTAGGTTACGATTTTTATAGTAGAAGAGTTAACAATATTTAATGAGCACCAAACAGTTTGGATTTCTGGTTCACTTGGTTAATGCTGTCACATTTTTATTATAAGTTTTATTTATTTATAAAACTTTTATTCAAAATGGCCGACACCTAGTTTAGCGAATTCAGCCAATTCAGCCAGTGGCGGAACGGTAAGAAAACGAAACGTTGTTGTGAGGAAAATTCAGAATTCAGTTCCTTTTTCAACTGCTTGTAAACGAGTCGAGGCAAAAGCAGTGGTGTCGCTGTTGAGAATGCGTGCATCAATTAATTATTTAATTTATTAGTTATTACTCAACAGAAAATTAATTAAACAGAAATTTTTGGAACAACAAAACAAAATCTGGTAAGTTGTAGCAGCATTGGAAAAGAAACAAAACAGAGCACGACAAGTATTTGAAAGAAAATAGAATTAATCAATTCAAGAATCACATATTAACAAGAAGATATAAAAAAGTGGTGCAGACAGAGAAACGATTGGGAAAAGAACAAATTTCAGTAAAAATCTAAAAATCTTTAAATGAAATGTAATACCCGAATGCCCGGCCAGTAAAATTGCTATTGAAATCGTTGGAGAGTTGGTTGTGAGCCGCCTAAAAAGTTGCTGGCTGGCTAAGCATTCGTTATACAATAAGTGAGAAGGTATAAGGAATTAATATCAAATGATTAATGGCGTAAATGTGTCTTTAAATTCAAGAAAATGTTTTATCTAAAGACGATAAAAAAGTTGATAAATATTGAAAATTGTGAGCAAGAAGGAAGGAATCAGCAGACGTCGTCAATGCAGCGTCAGCAACAGTGGCGTCGACCGCAGCAGCAGCAGCAGCGAAAACATAAAAATTAGTAAAAGAAATGTATAAAGTGGAAAAAAATAATAGCGGACTAGAGTGGTGAAGTGGATAAGTGCTGAAAAAGTCGCAGAGAGGAAAAATGTAGAAAAAGCGGTGCAAAGTAAACGCATAAGAAATAAGTAGAAAAAATCAATGAAGCTGGCAGAGGAGCGCGAAATCCAACAAATCTTCGTTTCGCCTGCTGTCACTGTTTGGATTTCTGTAGATTTTTATGAGTGAGAGTGTGCGTGCGTGTGTGTGCCTTGTTTTTAGTGCAGCCGCGGAAAAGCTAAAAAAAATATATTTTTTATTTTACGGTTGCCACGGCGCATACACAGTGAATCCTTATGTGCGTGTGACACAAAAGCAATGCAGCAACAAAAACAAAATATGTATGAAAAATCGGCTATAAAAAACCAAAGCTGAAAAATACAAAAATTTGATAGAAACATTAAGAAAAGTAAAGTAATGAAACAAAACACAAAGCAAAACACATAAATTGCAGTGGAACCGTGAAAAACGTTTCAATAACATTTTGCAATAATTAAATTAAATGAAATAAAATTAAATATATTTTTTTTATCTTACTTAAGTGTAAAGTGAAAAAATAGAAAATAAATCTTCTGTCTGGAAGATCCGAGTGTGTGGCTCACTTAATATTATAGAAATTTCGAAATAAAGATTAAAATTATATAAAGTAAGGAAATAATTATTAAACATTGCGGTTTCAACCAACGGATGTCTTCCTCACAATAACAACAACATCAACACCATAATAAAGGCACCGGATATATAAATCAATCAACATAAAAGATCTACAACATATATACATTGCAGTGTACGTGTTAAATATATATATTTTATGTATACGTATAAAGTTAAGTATATAGTATAATTTTAAAATAACTTGATTTCACGATCAGTGCTAACTTCTTATTCCTTGTCAAATTAAGTACCGTTACGAAACCAATGCAGGAGTGTGTTCACTTTCTGAAAACATCGTAAAATACGAATCAGATGTTAGTTATTTTTTAATGCCTGTTATTAACTTGGAGCTTCCCCAAGTAGTTTATAATTTAAATGATCTCCTTGAACAGCCGCTAATATTGTGTATCGAAGTTTTTAATTAAAATTGAAAACTTTCCAA
Organism: Myopa testacea; assembly: GCA_949629155.1. Classification (NCBI taxonomy): domain Eukaryota; kingdom Metazoa; phylum Arthropoda; class Insecta; order Diptera; family Conopidae; genus Myopa; species Myopa testacea. The sequence continues at coordinate 47,068,774 of OX451345.1, read as the reverse complement.
ATGATCGAATGAAAAAATGAATGACTAAATTGTCATTGTATTACTTGCAATTAATGCCGGACTTATTTACAGTTAGTAAAGTTTGCGCTAGCTTTAATAATCGGTGAAGATTGTTGTTGTTGGATTTAATGATTATTCCGCGAACCTCTGATCTTCAGGCTATGAGTGAAAATCACACCGCCATAACCTTAACATTGCAACGAATTATGTATGAATTTTAATGATAACACAATCTTAGTTAAGTGATACTTTTAATTTCTGTTTTCTGTGTGTTTTATTATTTTTATAACAATAAATTTACAGTAATCTTGAGTTAGTAAACAACTTTTTTGCTTTTCCATTATGTAGTGATTTCAATAAATTCACATCTTAACACTTTTCCCAATTCGTTTCATCAAAAGGAATGCCAATAAAAATCCAATTAATGAAAAAAACTCCAGTGCTCTTCAACTGTTACACTTTATATTCGTGTCCAAACTCTTAAAACTGTGTCTATCTCGTAGTTTATTCTGTGGTGTGTTTCGTGTGTTTGTATGCCTTGCTGTCAGTTAGTCAGTCTGTCTGTCAGTTAGTCAGTCTGCCTGTCTAATTGTTTGTTTATATGCTGGTATGTCTGGTTATTATTAGTTAATGGCTGTATTTATGAACGTGTGCTTCGTTCCTGCGTCGCTCTCTTCGATTACTTCTATCCTGTCTACGTTGCAAGAGTATCTGTCAATTATTTGATTTCTTTTCCAATTTTACTTCTCTTATTTAATTCTATATTTTGTGCTTTTCAAACAAGTTTCACATCTAAAAAGTCGTCCCACATGCAGTCAGTCAGTCAGTCGAATTGCTTTGTTGTGATTGTTTTGGCTGCTGCTGCTGACTCTTTCTTTCATTCATTCTCATGTCGTTTCGTTATCTTTTGTGGTGGTGTTGAATTCCGATTTCCGAAGTGAAATCAAAGCAACATTGCCAAGAGTCAAAACAACCAGAAGAATAGCAGCAACAACATGAACTCATGAAATTAAAAATGGTAAGTAAAAGAAGCAGCGACAGCAAATGAAAAACTAAACAAAAATAAAAGACTGCCGCCCGACGCACGGCGTAGCGTAGCGCAGCGTGTTTGCAAGGGAGTGCATTCATATTGATGTGTGTGCGTATGTGTGTGTGTGTGTTTGTCTGTCTGTGAGTGTATTCGTTTGTTATTTTAACTCATACATTAAAAATAAATACCCCAAATGGGCACAACGAACCCCTCGGCATCTTCGCCATGCCACCCATTCGAACCGCACCGCACTGCATTTGTTGCAGCCCGTACCACACACAGCGGAATACATTAGAGCATAGTTTCTTAAACTGCAGTCCGCGGACTCCTGACCACTACCAGGGGTCCGGTCAAACTCAACAAAAACGGACCTCAATACAACTTTCAACATACTGACAAACAACAACAAAATTCTGTTTTCCCAACCCAACACAAAAATATTTTGTTTAAGAGAATATCCTCGGAGTAAATAAGTTTAAGAACCCCTGCATTAGAGTACGTGTTTGTTTTTTGTTGCGATCTCTGTTGCGGCTGATTTGTTGTTGTTTTTGTTTCTCACTGTGAACCTCTTTTCAGGTGTGTAGGTGTATTTGTGGTACACCGACAATGTTATTGCATCAAAAAATACGTGTTTTCCGATTTCTTTCTATTATTTTGCTTGCTTCTCTTTGATGGAATTTTTGGTTCATAAACCGGAAGAATTATTTTCCATCCTAAAGTATATAATTTTTGAATTTTTAAAGTCTACAATAATCGTTTTCAATAAACAATCGGTAATCGATTTACTGAACATAGAAATGGATACTTGAATTCTTCAGTGGTTGGATAAAATCATTAATTGAAATAGTATTTGACATATTTTACAGTGTATTTGCATTGTAGTTTCCAGATAAAGGATTTCTTTCGAGCATTTCATATATGTATTAAGAATATCGTGGTTCTTATTTGTCTTGCTGCTTTTGTTGTTGTTTGGATTTTTGCTCTTATACCCGAAAAGCATTGCAACAAATTGTAGAAAATGAAAAACCGCACGAACGCGAAGAGCAACAAAGATTGTACAATGAAAAAGTAAGTATAGATATCTACATCAGTCTTTATTATTCAAACACACACACACAAATGTACTGTATACTTGCATGTGTTTATGTATGGTTTGTGGATCCATACAGACTTGTATGAACTCGTGCATAGACATAGCTATACAGCCTATGTTGGGAGGGGTAAGCTTGAGGACTCTGCAGAAGCAAGCCAGATGAAACTTTTCACTTTTCGTATGCTTGTGTAAAGCCATGTTAGTTGCTTGGCTTTGCTTTGCCTTTGCTAGAGCTGAACCAATCTCTGGATACTGACTGAATGGCTGACTGGCCGACCGGTAGCTCTAACTACAGACGGAGCAACCATTGTTAAGCACAGAAGATCTGCCTTTAAAGAAGCAGCAACAGCGGGGAAGCCGAGAAGACTCTGCTAAGAAGCAGACATGAAGCGAGGCACACACAAAACCTAGCTTAGCCTGGTGGCGTGATTTGTTGTTGGCTGGTTGTTTTGTTTCTTTGTTTACTTAATCACGAGTACGGATTTCGGAAACATGGACCACAAGAACAGCATCGACAGCCACACAACAACAAAGAAGCTAACAATATCAGGAAAATAAACAGAAAACATTGTGTGAGCAGGGTTCAGTGGTTGCCGTAGTGGTTCTACTACGTTTCTATCGATTACTCCACTCTGTCCTGCAGAAGATACCATTTATTTCACACTATGTATTAACTGACGAAATAGTAGTAAGAAATTACAGTTTTTTCTATTCTATCAACTACGATTGACTGATTTGTTGTTTATCTTTTCTTAGTGTAGATATTTAAACATGACAAACATATAAATAAGTTGTGTAAACACGTAAATAAGTTGTAAATATGAATATAATTTGTGTGGGACTTCATATTAATTGGTCTTCAAAGGAATGCTCTGTAATGAATAACTTTGGAGACGGACTCTTTATCGTTCCCTATTTAACATCCATCTATTCTAATCTTATGAGTGGACTCTACTCTAGTAACTCGCAACTACTTCTAACCAGTTCGACTCCCTATTTTACAGTTAACGGAAGTACATACTTACTACTTTTTCATCTCGTTTTGAGTGCATCTCTTATGTTGAGCACACGTTTGCTCCTCTGCTTCGTAGCCAGTGTAGACTAAAAGCAAGAAATCAGCGCTGGTCGACTGTTCGATCCATCCATCGATCGATCGATCGAGTTGTCCGCGCGCTATTCGGTGTATTTTATCCGTGAGACTCATTTTAATTCGGCTTTCTTATAAAGTAGCATACAAAAGACTATACTGTTTATCTGTATTTTCATATTTAGGTAGTTCTCAGTTGTTGTTGTTGTTGTTCTTCTTCTTCTTCTTTGTGTTGTATGCATCATTATCATCATAATTGTTGTTGGCGGTGAGATAAACCTACCAAATGAACCAACAACAGATACACAAAAACACACTCACACAACAACATCATCATCAACAACATCAACAGCGAAGCAGAAGTTCATTCAACTGTCGAAATTTTTTTCAATTTCATTGCCTTAAGATTCTTCAGCTTCGTTTTTGTGTGTTCTTTCTTTTTTTGGTGCGTTGCCAGTCGGAGACCGAAAAAAGGGTCTTCGATGAATATTGTATTTACGTACTCATCGCTGCTGCCCCGCTCATTTGAGATTACGTTTTATTCTAATTTATGTTGTTTGTCTCTTTTGTTGGCCCTTTTTGGTTATTCTACTGTGATGTGGATATGTTCGTCTTTTATTTGAAAGGAACCTGTAACGCAACGCACAAAAATCATGGCAACTCAAAGCCATCGAGCTAACCAACCGACCAGCCGACGTCTTGTTGTGCGCCTGACCAAAATAAAACATCATAGAATGGAATGGCGATGATGTTCTTAACACAAACGCAATGGAATATTAAACGAATTTAAAGTTATTTTTAATTTCGTTGACATTTCAGTTGCTTCGTCGTCGTCGTCGTCGTCGTCGTCGTCGTCGTCGTGTTTGCTGTTGTTGTTGTTGGCTTATTATTAGAATTCATTTCAGTTGCTGCTTTGTTGATGATGTCGCCTTCACCGGTTTCGCTCTGCGATTTGGCCGGCGACATGAATGTTACAATGATGATCATTGAACTTGTCATTCGAATTTCTGCTTCTTCATTTCCGTTTTCGTACATGTGCTTTCATTTTGTTTGTACATAATATATTATTTCTAAATCGTCAGATCAGATTTACTCGTATCACTCCTGAAAGTACTCCAGAATTTTAGAAGACTGTACAGAAAACGATGCTGTTCTTGAATGCTTGTTTTTCGGTGCCAAATCATTGATTTTTCTGTCCTTCTTTGATCCAGAATTTCTCGAAATATCTGGGATATCTTCAACATTTTTTTAAGTAATTGAAGGCCAGATCTTTCTTTCGGAATGTTATGCCACAGATTAACTTCAGAAACGGATGACTAATAATTAAGTAGGTCGGAATGATGGCGAATCTCGGTTCTATGATGTTTATTTATGACTTGTGATGTGACCTTATTTGACATAAGAACCTAAAAAATAACCTTATTTCCTTCCATCTTGAACGTTATTTATACAAAAAATATATTTAAGAACAAAAATATATAAAAGCGTATCGAATTCAATCATAAAATTCTTTAAAGCAAAGCTTCCAAGTCATAAAATCTGCGTTCACCCATCATCGCAATTCTCTATGGCTTTGTGATGTTCTTAAATTTGCTTCCCCACCCTTCTCCCCTCCTGCCGACCCTCATCATATCGCCCATTAAGTTAGGGTTCCATCCCTCGGAGAACAAAAAAATGTCCTCATTTTAATGTAAAAACGTGCATAAAAAGATTTTTTTGTTTTTTTTTTCGTTTGTTGCTGTTAGTGTTGTTGTTGTTATTATTATGTATGTTTTTGTCGTTGTTGTCGTCATCAACTTTAGTTGCAATATAGTTTTTTTCCCCACTTTCACGCAGCATAGAAAATGAAACAAAGCTGTAGGAAAATTGCTCCGAGCTTCGACCCATTCCACCGTCCCGAATCGACCCACCCAACCACCCCGAATGGCCTCAATAAAAATTCAGAAACTTGAGTTACAGTGGCAAATTGTTGTTGTTGTTGTTTCTGTTTACCCCCAAGACTCGGCCCGGTTCGCTCAGCGCCTGATTTTAATTTTCATGACTGCCAGTGAGAGTGAGCGAGAGCGAAAACAGTTTCAGGAATGCAAGAACAAAAAAAAAATCTATTCAAAGCACCAGCAGTGGTAACTACTTTTGGGCGTTTGTTTCGATATTTTAATTAATAATGAAAAATAAGGAAACAGAATATAAATAATAGAAGCAATAAGAATAACAGTAAGTAGCAGAAAAGCTACCAGATGAAAACTTTAACTCAGCGAAATGAAATGATGAACGAATGAATATGAATGAATACAATTAATAATGAATACAATTCATTTGCAACATTTACATGTGTGTGAGTGTGCATACTCGTATATGGATGTGTGAGTGTGTACGCATTTCTGCAGAACCATGTCGGTATCTTTTCTGTTGTATATTAGCATCTATTCTAAATATGGATATACACATATGTACATATAGACGAGTATGTATTAAGGTATATACTGTATTTACGGCAAGAAAAAAGAATCAGAACAGCCGCTGCAGGGAAAATCGATAATAATGTTTCTCCACGGAGAACGGAGCTTATAATAAACACATGTAAGAATACACACACTCATACGAACACACCCACAATCACACACACATTCACACGAATCTTCATCATCACCATCACGCACTTTTACCTCCATGAGAACGCACTCGACTCAAACCGTCAGTTGCAACAGCAGCAGCAGCAAAGCGCTTTCCTCATACCATCGCAGGCGCCACTCCTTCACTTCCTCACCCCTGCCACCCATCGCCGGACTCTTCTTCTCCACAACATTCAACATCCTGACATGCTCTGTCATTATTATGGTTACTTTTCTTTTTTATTTATTTTTTTTTGTTTCATTTCGTTTATTTTATTTATATATGAATTTCCAACCCGCACCCTGCAACGACCCCATTTTTTAAAACATCGAACGAAGAGTGTTTTGCTCTCTTCTATCTCTTGCTCTTTCTTGTTCCGTGAATACAAATATACACACACACACACGCACACAACTCAACACAACACAACACACTCACACACACACATACATCAGCTACCTTCGTTCTAGATCAGCCAACCAACCAACTACACACCCAACCGAACAACCAACCACACATCCAACCAGCCACCCATCCACCCACCAAGCAACCCTTCACACCATCCTGTGCAGTAGGCAGTTTTTTCTCGCATTTTGATAACCAAGATAATATAATGTTGCCTACGCTGCTGCTACTTCTAATGCTCTACGTTGACGTCACAGCCGACATCGACGTTGATGCCGTGGAAGGCGTCAGCGGCGATGTTGATGGTGATGGTGATGGTGGTGGTGATGGTGGTTTTGATGATGATGGTGGTGGTGGTGTTGATGATGATGGTGGTGGTGGTGTTGATGATGATGATGGTGTTGGAGATGACAATAATGATGATGATGATGATAGCTTTGATTATGACCATCATAATGATGGTGGGGCCAACGTAGTTTGTCGTCGTTGGCTCGCTCTTTGCTAACCAGGCTGTCGGCAACCGCATGCGATGAAGTTGCAAAAGAAGTAGCCGAAGGCGGCTGCTGATAGTCCGACGACACAAAACAAAATAAAGACAAAAGGTACGACGATGTGCCTAGAATATTAATTTACGTTCGAAATGGCTGGTTGTTGCTGTCGCTGTTATTCTTAACTTCATCCACTCTTGGTTCTGGTTTGGTTTTTGGAAGTTTTTGATTTTTATTGATTGACTTCATTGACCATTGCTTTAATTTATCCACACTTTGTGCTTTGCATGGCATGGATACATATAATTTTATATTAGACAGACATCCCTCGACTAACACGGTAAATGTTGGTTCTGTGTTATTCGAAACCGTGTTGTTATTCGAGGCTTTAATTATATGTCATGCCATAGACAAGGACAGAAGAACTAACCATTGCGTTTTATCATATACTACAGATAGGCTATACGAGGGATGCCTGTATAGGGTATGAATTGACATAATAATAAAACTAAAATTAAACGAGCTCTTATACCCCTTGATTAAACAGTTTAACACTGGATATAATGCACTCAATTCCAACGATAGTCTTTTTGACCACTCCCCTTTGTTTTTAGCTTAATTTTTTAAAATATTCTTGGTTTTTTTAATAGTATTTCTTTTTTTCTTCAAACTTGTGTGTATTTTGAAAAATCCTACTAAAGAAGAATGATTGTTTTTAATTAAAGGTTGCTTTTTTGTTAGATTTGCTTAACAACCAAACTCAACCGTCACACTATACACCACCTCTACCCCACTTCCCCTCATTTTATAGAACTGATTGAAACACAGCTTTTAGAACAAAGGCAGACAAAAGTAATAGCGAACGAGATGAAAAAATAACGTGAATAAGCTTCGGGCCTGACAGCGACAACGACAGCTACAGCTACAGCGACAGCGACAGCGACAACTACAGCTCCTAACTGAAATGAACAGTTCCTGCACTGGAACAAATGTTGTATATTTTTTATTATGTTGTGTTTGTGACTTTTTTATCTATTTTAATTCTTTTTTTTGTGTTGTAATTTGTTTTTGTTTTTCTAGTCCTCGGCTTAAGATATACAGTTCTTGTCTCTTTCCTACAGCCACAAAAAACTTCGCAGCAGTAGCTATAACGGTTTTTATACTTACGCCCAGAAACTCCCACTTATTTTATATTCCTGTCTGTTTGTATGCTTCTTAGTTTGCTTGCCTCTTGTCCCCCATCCTTTTAACATGCTGGATTCGTATTCATTGTCTGCCCTTGATTTTATCGATCTTTTTCTCTTTCCTTCTCTTTCTTTGTTTTCGACGGTGACTCGCACTGGTGCTCATGCTCATGCTCGTGCTTGTGCTCGTGCGGTTTTTGTTCCTGTTTCTGTTGTTGTTGCTATTTCTGTTGCTCTTGCCGCTATTTGTGCTTTTGTTGCTATCTGATAGTATATGTTTGTTTGAGTGTGTGAGTGTGTGTGTGTACCTGTTTTACATATTATTTGTGTACAGCTCCATTTCTGCAGTCGCAAAGCGTCTCCTAGCCACCTACCGGCGTTTGTTGTTTTCATGCTTGATTCGTATAACAGTATGTATGTATGTATATTTAGAATCTGCAACCACCGACCACCCACCACGTGGACACGAACCGGGTACAGGCTCAGCTTAAATTTTCCGTAAGATGTTTAAATTTATGTAAAACTTGAAAATAAGGAAAACTTAAAATATAAGTAAAAATAAACGAATGAACAAGTTGAGAATGAAAAATTTATTGAATTCCTTTTCGAAACTGATATTTGAATTAAATCTTGAATGAACCTCTTTAAGTCAATAAAATTAACTTGTATACTCTCTAAAATAGGTGAAGAATTAAAATGTTAACTTAATAATTCCTTTATTTGTTGATTTTTCGATCAGCGGAACAAAATCTGAATTAGTTCTCTACTTATTTTCATTTAATTCTTTTTCTCTGTACGGAATTTCATCTAAAATTCCTAGCGATTTATTTGAGTCTAGTTTAGTTCGAATTCGAAATTCGAGATCTGGCATTTTAGGTCGCCAATCAGATAAGGCTGAAAAATCTAGGCCAAGTAAGCCAACGAATTCACACTACACTACGTGCATGCTATCATCGATTCAATCTCCTTGCTGTGTGCTCTTATTTTTAAGTTCTGTGTTAAATACCAGCATGTTGTTAAGTTTGACCCTTTTTTGTTGGTCATGTCATTCGTGTAATTTTTTTATTATTAGTGTTTTAGTTATCAAGTTCAAACAGAAATGAAAAAAGTTGCGTGTAGAAGTGCGATTAACATCCAGAAAAACCGCAAAACAGACGAGTCGACAAATAAGTTTATGTACCATACACGCACATACACACACTCACACACACTATAGTCGATTCATATATTTTTCGAACACGCATTCGACAGCAACCCAACCGAATGGCGACAGGAACGCAACGGAATGGAACGTCTGAAACCTGACCGCAGAGTCACAAAACCATCATCAACCAACTGTTGTTCAGATAGTTTAGTTTGCAATAACGGTTTGTGAATCGTATGTTCATATGAACACACGTACAAATGTACACATACATATGTACTCATACATATGTACTTATATCTATAAATCTATAGAAACACGACTTCTTGTTTATATTAATTCCAGAACAAACTAATACAAATAATCAAATGAGCTTGCTTTCGTGGAAAACACAAGAGTGGAGTTTAATAACAACATCAAGAAAGCAAAACATAATTATACGTAATACAAATATTCAGATCGCCTTCCACGCATACTATACTGTATACTATATGGTATATAAACATAAAATTTTGCTTATGACCACGTAAATACAAGTCCATGAATCAATGTTAACGGAAAAATTATATCTTGAAAGACAGACAACAAACAAGTCAGTCCATTCAGTCAGCCAACCGGTGATGTTTCCATTGTTGTCGTCGTAAAATTTAACGCAGTTTAAAAGAAAAAACACAGTATTAACAACTCGCTTCTAGAAAGTCATAAAAAAGGTCAATGTCCAGCATATGAGTTTTGGCATCGGAGTAACACACAAACAACAATAACAACAACCACGTTGGCAATGACGCATCACAGGCAGGCCGACAAACCAGATATCCGTCTATCGTATACTCCAAGAAATAAACCACCTGAGCGAACTCAACTTCATATTTAATGATTTTATTTTGACTTCATACGAAAGTGATTTAATAAGCTTACAACGACCTGTCTTTCGACATCTTTTTTTTCATTCTCTTTTTAGTTATAGATTTTGTACACACATTGTATAGAATCGAGCTTAATTAATACAATAATTGATAAACCAGTAGTTCTTCGGAGAGCTTTTGGACACAATTGAATGACCTTCACTAAATAGAAGTTAATCTCTAATGGATTCCAGAATAATCGTGGGTACTACTGGCTAAAACAATATCAATCCTTACACAATACCTACCATCTGTGTATTTCACAGCTCTTTAATACCTAATGGAATAATATAATAATACGAAATTGAATTCTACTTTAAATTTATCCCATTTAATATACATTTATAGATGATAGAAATGCATAAAGGGTAACATAACCCAATCTTTATTTCTAGCAAAAAAAAGCATTCGTGCTATTTGATGTTTCAATTAACTCCCTATCTAACATTAAAAGGCTAGACATGTACAATTCTTTCGAGTGTACTACAGAAAATTAAAAATAAATTGCAAACGATTTCATTTGCACTTCAGGAAATTGCTTCAGACTTCAGATTCAGAAATGTCATTACTCGGCCCTCAATATCAAAGTTCTAAATATTGGAACAAATAATTATTAGCAACTCCAAGAAAAAGAAGTCTTCTCGTAACGAGATCTCTATCTAAGAATATTAATGAATATTAATAAGTTAGCATCACTATTTGTACCTGTCGAAAGTGTAAGTAGGTCCGAACGATTTTCTTTCTTGGTCTTCCCTAGACGCCTACGATGCTCTAAATCATGCTCATGTACGAAGGTTATCAAATCAGTTCTAAATCTGTTCTGAATCAATTCCAAACAAAGTCGACTATTTTTATTATGACTTATCATGGATTCAATTGTAAAATCTAAGATTACGTGATACCTTTAAAGATTGGCATTCATGCTACGTAAGGATTCGTTTCTTTCGTTATTGTAATGGTTTTTATTTGCTCTCCAACTGAATTTTGAGACTTATGCAAATACGAACATTTAACAACCTGTGTATTTCACATCAACTTTCCCTTGTTTTTCACCCTCCCCTCCACGTCCCTCCAATACTTTTCAAGTAGTTCATACGAATAACATGTTGTTGTTGTGTTTGTTTTTATTATTTTTATTGGCAATTCATTCATTCAGCGATACAGTCGGCGCACGCTTTTGGAACGAGCCTTCTTTCCTTCCTTCCTTACTTCCTTCCTGTCAGTATGCATACTTAAACATGTAAAATTGATAAACTGTATAAATTTCAATGTGTACAACCCTGGAAGTCGTCGCAGTACTTTTAAATCTTCTGTATGTTGAAAAAACAAAAATAATTGCATCAAAGGTCATGAGACTCGATTTCGCGTTGGGTTTAACATGTGTGTGTGTGTGTAAACAACTCTTGCTTACACCGATTTATTTAGTAATCACCCGTTCATATGTCTTTATTAGTTTGTCTTTATTTGTACTTTTCCGGTTTTGTTCTCCAACCTCTTGAGTCTTTTTCATGTTCACCATATATCAATACCATGACCTACCCTGTTGTTGTTGTTGTTGCTGGTTGGTTTTTAGTGCTAAGTACTGCTTCTGTTCCTCCATGTTTGTCGTAACTAACTACTCATCCTTCGTGAGTTCTTGCTTGCTTTGCTACACTTCTTTGAGCCTAAACAACCCCTTTTTTAAATGTACTCGTATTTAAATTTCCAATTAAATTAAATAATTTCGATTAATTACACTCTGTATGAGAGGACAAGGAAATCAGTGGCTATCGTGGCGTGTCTTCGGTTTTGTAAATCGTTTTGTTTTCTACAATCACTTAAGGTAGTTGAAGTGTAATAGAAAAAGGGTAGCTATTTAAACTATTGGCAGGAAATGCGAAAAATATTTCCGGCCAATATTTAAAGAACCTTCCACGAAAGATCGTAAAGGGGATGGGATAATAATACAGTTGAGCGACAGACAGACAGCCAAACGGACAAACAGGTCAATATTATGTGATTGAAGCCTAATCTAATACATATGTCGGGTTTTTGTAACAGCAGGTGTTTTTGAACGCCGCAATTACCAATCCTTATAGATATTCATCATAATTCACCTCAAGTACTGGGCTATAATTTGAAAAACAGTTAATATAATTCGAAATGTTGTTCAGTCTTCAATTCTATAGCATAAGAGTAACGATCGTAGATAGTAAAGATTTGTGATTGCTATCTAAATCAGATATTCATAGCCATCGTAAAAGTACGAAAAGAAGGGAAGCCAACCGAAGACTTAAACCTGTAACCTTCAAAAGAAAATTAGCAATAAATAGTTTCTTCACACGCACTATTCAATTAGTTGGATCCACGGACAGGTGGTTGACTTGACTGGCTCAAAACAGCTCAAGCAAAACAGCATGCTGACTCACTCGCTCGCTCTCTTGCTCGCCTACAGCCGGCCCTAGAGTTCACTCCGTTTTATTCACTTATTCAGAAGACAGGTGAGCCGAACGCAGCTGAGTTGAGCAGCATATTAATTTTAATTGCCTTACAGACATCTTTCAAATGTCAAACAAAAGTATCTTGTATCTGATTTGAGGAAAACTATCTGGCAAACAGAGAACGCGTAGAAACAGGTTTCTACAAGCGAGTGCGAGTACGAGCACATGTGAGGCTGTGTATCTACAGACAACAACATAGTTTCAGTCAAATACTTTCAGTTAGAAAAAAGCTATTCAACCAGTTTTCTGTATATCATTTACTACAACACACACACACACACACACACACACATACGCACACACACGCAGGTAAAACTTCTATATGCACCATCTATCGTACCTGCAGATATGCACCTCTGAGAAGCACTAGTAACTAACTAATCTGTGGCCAGAAGAATTGTGTAACAACTACGTGCGTGTGGGTTGCTTGCGTCTGCTGATTAGCAACGTCGACTGGCTACAAAAATCATCATCAGTTACTATAGTATTTCAACTAATAATAGAAAACCTTGCATTTTGTAAGCGTGCATGCAAACACATGCACAAACAAATGCATCAGTTGTTGTCAAGTTTTATTAGCTTTTCAACGGATGAACTTGAAGAAAATTGATTGCAATGTTGGAGCTTCGTTTGAAAATGTTTCCGAAATGAAAGCAAAACAAACCAGCAAAAGTATTTCATCATAATAACAGGTACATCATAACAATAATGTAACAATTTCAACGATTGACAGACAATTTATACTACATTTTAATATAATACATGACATTAAATTTGCAATTCTATTGAATCTGCGAACACATTTTTTCAAATGCGACGAATAACTAGTTTTTGCTCAAGTGTGTGTGTAGCTAACGGCGTATTCTTGAATCCTCGAACTGAGTAACTATTTAAAGTGACGTTTGAATGAAGCAATGTACGAAGTTGTTGACACATGTATTAACACGTTAGAATGGAGAGATGGAGAACCGTTAATCCTGTTTATAATTTCGTTTTGTACGAATAGAAATATTTCCAGTTCTCTTTGGAAAAGGAATAGAATAATCCGAAAATACATTTATATTAGGTATTATATACTAATTACTGATATTGGGGTACTTTCCGGTCGCTGGTCACGAACCTGCAATTTGATTTTAACGCCATTACGTCGATGTTTCAAGAAGATTGAAGTCAAAGGTCAAGTAGCACTTCTTGAACCGATTCTCACAATTCTCGTCTAGGGAAAAAGTTATTTACATAAGTAGCTGAGACCCCAAAACTGTCCATGTTCACCCTTTCTTTTTGGAGTTCTTCGAGGTTGATTTTATTTCATCACAGTCCCTTCAAACGCGCAAATGGCTAGAAGCAAGTAATGTAATGTCTTCGGCAAAAATTATCCTAAAAAAAGAAAATAGAAGGGGTACCCGAACACAAAATGGAGTATCTTTGCTATTATAAAGAATATAATACAAAGAACATGATACAAGTATATGAATTCATATAACATTGTTATGAATGAAATTGAATGCTTTTATAAACTTGTTGAGAGTTCCAAGAAGTGAATATACGACGTACATCTTTGATTTATTTTCCTTCGTTCAATGTTCAAACACTATAATAGAAGGAAGTTTTATTAATTTAATTATACCGCACCCTGTAGATGCAGTGTGCAGTGACGTGTTGCCTGCGTGGTTTCTGTAGGGTTTAAGTTCAAGGTTAAGGGTAGCCTTTAAACTCTTATTAGAGATTTCTATCACGTCGGTTTGCAGTATTTGACATTCTTCTCTTTTAAAGTATTTAAAATTTTGACCCCATTTTTTTATTTCAGAAACGTGACCTGATAATGAAGTTTTCTATCCAGTTTCATTATTTGCAGAAAAATATCCGGCTTAATAATAGAATCAGCTGCGTTTATTTTTCCCCAGAGGGAAGAAATGTAAATAAAAATGGAACGAATCAAAGATTTATTCTTTGTTGTCAACGCTAGCTTTATAAAAAACTCCACATTTCAATTTTAATTCAAGTTTATACTGTAAAAAGGAAGAAAAAGTAAAAAAGGTTCGATTTATTCTTAAAAAAGCCTCTTTTAAAGTTTTCCTTGGAGTTAAATAATAAAATTGATATGAAGTTAATTTATAGTAGACTTTTTGTGCAAAAAGAATTTATTATTTAGTATTTCTTTAATTCATATCTATAAAAGGGCTTGACTATTAACACTAGGAACAAAAAAGTAAAAAGACGGTAGCCGGTTAAATGAAATTGTGTATCGTTTACGTGTTTAAAAGCCATAAATAAACGTGCTTAAATGTCCTTAAACTTTGTTGATCGTTGCGCTGGTACTGTTGTTAATATTGCTGTTGTTGTTGTTGTTATTATTGTTGTTGCAAGATAACGACACACGAAATAAAGAAGAAAACTTGTTCTTATTTCTGAAAATCAGATACAAGTCAACGACTGTCTTGCGGCCCCCTTTAAAAACGACTACATATGAACATGGGACGTCACATGATGGCACAGGCGTCGACATGACAAGGATGACGTCGTCGGTTGGTGTCTACACCAATAACAATAACAATAGCATCGCCATCGACATCAACAGCAACAGCAACAAGAACGACGGCAAAAGTTATTGCACTCAAAGTGCTTTATATGTATGTATACATACATACATACATATAGTATATTCTCAATATTGTGATGCTATTATTGCTGGTGAGTGAGCAACTTACCAGGAAACTCACTCACTCACATACATACTTATCATGCATTTAATAGTTCGCAGAGAAAACAGTTGTTGTGTTCAGCTACGTACATATGATGTAACTACATAGCAACATTTGGCACGCTGTCTGCTGCAATATAAAGTCTCTCTCTGAAAGATACACACGAGTATTTTTGTTGTAGTCATTTTCATTTCAATGACATTTCATGTCATTTTCAAAATAGCTTTGATTTCATTTAGAAATTCTTTCATGTTTCCTGACTTAATGAAGTCAATTGTAATTATTTATAGATTCTCGATTTTATCTTAATTTATTGTTTAAACTTAGAAACTAGAGACTGTAACTAGCTCAATCTATTAGCACGTAGATGTTTTTAAAGAGAGAGAGAGAGAGAGAGAGAGTGAAGATGAAGGAAAGGTAAAGTCTCCCTATAGTTTAATAGTTACTATAGTGACGTCAGACTAATTTCTCAAAACATACATGTAAATGCTACCGGAATGCGTAATCTTGTTTGCAATCTTTCTTGACTTTGACTAACATTCGGAAATTCCCTGTAGTCCAAAGCTTCGTCGATGACATTGTCGTCGATGATGTCTTGCAAGACAATTCCTATTTTTCGTCAGCAATTTTCCATTGACGACATGTTTAGGGACATGTCTTGCAAACTGTCCGCATGAAGACAGATACAAGACAATGTCTTGCAGGTTGTCTTGCAAACGATTATGACCCGAATTCTACGCCTATAGGCGTATAGCGTCGCTATAGTGACCCGAATGAACATTAATAAGTTCGTACGAATTCGTATACAATATAATAAACAAGACAACATTGACGACGAGTCTTGTACGTTGTCGTCGAAGAAAAAAACGACATTTGTATGAAAATGTCGTCGATGATCGCCATAGATTTGTCTTGCATACGTCCTCAACGACGTGCCTATTCGTGCACGATTCGTCGAGGATGTCTTGAAGACAAGAACTACTGGGTTCAGTCAATTTCACACACACACACACACACACACACATACATACACACAAACATATTTAGGAATCACATGTATACGGCTTTCTGATAGCAAACGTGAAACCACGTGTGGCCGCGATTACTTCAAGAATCCAGAAATGAATCTCATTCACAATCATCTCCGTCTGGTCATGGTCACACTATATTGTATTTATCCTAGTCTCCGATTTTATATATGCTTTGTTACTCTGATCTCGAATAAATCAGAGTCCGTATACGGATATACAAATACATGTACTGCATATACTTGGTTTTCCTTTTCATTACGAGACCTAAACTTAATATATTTCTAATTTCTCGAATTCGAATTTAAAGATTCGCAAGGATTCATGGTTCAATGAAGCTTTAAGTTAAGATTACATTATCTAAACTTAAAGATTCTCGGTTTATTTTATTTTTTTTTTAAATTGAATGTGAACTGTGATCATATACATATATTAAAATGTTGTATATGCCTTTGAACTATAATACAAAGGTAATGTATCATAAATAGAAGTACATACGTTTAAATTACACTTTTTACTAGTTTTTTTTCACAACAGTTGTTGTTTTTGTTGACGTACTTCAATGTCTATAAAGTTTTTCTAGTTGTTGATTTAATTTGTTTTTTTTTATCAGATCCAAGTTAGGAAACGGTTAAATAGATTTTGAAATTTATTCCTAGGTTTGGATTTTTTAGTGTTTTTTTTTAATTCTTTGAAGTAAGACCGTTCCGCAGAGAAGGGAAAGAAACCTGTGCTTGTGTGTGTTCGATGAGAGTTTTCGAGAGAGCTTTAATTTTTTTGACCGCCAGAAAGTCAAGAGTACTCACAGCAAAGGAAAAAAGAGGCCGTCTTGAAAATGCATCATTATTCCGTAACATTACATTTAATGCGGTTGAGTTCCCTTTTGTTTTTTTTTCCAATTTATTTTCTTTCGTTTCTTTTTTCCTTCTTTTTTTTTTGTTGTACTTTTCATTGTTTCGTTTGATTTTATTATGAAGCTTTATTGTTGGATGTTTTGAAGCAACGAACTCCGGATGTTTATATTTGCTATTGAATGCTGTTGTTGTTTCTGATGTTATCGGTGTGTGTTATTGTCGGCCTTTTACTATTTTCCGTCGGATTGTTTGTGTCAGAAAGAATCACCACCCTTAGAAAGAGCTGACGTGAGTGAAGTTAAGAATATTTGGTCGGCTTGATGTGATGTGTGGTGGTGGTGGTAGTTTTTTGAGCCGACGTGACTTTGATCACGTCTACTGAAGGAGAATAAAGTGATGAAACGCAAAGTGGTGAACGGTTAAGTGATGAAACGCAAAGTGGTGAACGGTAAAGTGATGACGAAAGTGAAGTGGTGAAAACTTAATCGAGTTATCCATCCATTTGTTTCTCATGTCATCGTAATATACTTTAAAATTCCATAAATAGTTTAAATAAACTGACTTTACTTACATAGATAGACTTAGTTTAATTGAAATCTAAAAGTGTAATTATAAAGCTGTGTAAATGTATTTCTAAAATGCATAAATTCCCTTATAGATTAAATACACTCGTACATATGATAAAATTGGCTTTATGAACTCTTTATTTCTATTTCCATCAATTCATAGACTGATATTTCCATGTCTATGAACTTGTTTTTGATCTTGTATTGTATAAATACGCATACTTCGCATATGCACTTAAATTAATTGAGTTTTTCTAACACTTTTCCGGTTTATTATTTTTGTTCTCTTATTATTTCTTTAATTCCGGAATAGAATATAATGAAATCCACCCTTTCAGACATCAAACAATTTTTTTATGTCACAAATTCTAAAACATGCTGGTTTAGAATGACACCCACCCTTCCTCAACCGCGGTCGACGTCTCAATCCCCGCGTCGTTCTAAATATTTTAATCTCACGATAGCAGCATTAATTGCAATATCGATTTTTTTTCCAGCTCTCTGAAGCCTCTTTTCTTTCTTTTTTTGGCACAAGGACAACGAAAAGCATGCGAACGAAAGGAAAGGCTGAAATGTAGAATTCTCTCTGAAATGGAAAACCATAAGCAAGCAAACTATTAACATTACTTGGAAGCCTCTGCGCTGCGACTTCAGAAAGGCATCTTTTTTCATTTTCAAAACATTTTTAGTAGCTATATGAAGTGGTGCTTCTGGTTCTCGTGGTTGGTTGGGGGTTGAAGCGAACTGGATCGACTCTGAATAAAATCTCCCTTGATGCTTACAGCGATGCAGCGTGTAGCATACACTATATGATTGCAGGAAAGACACAAGTGTGTTCAAATACAAGCACGAATGTAGAGCATGAACGAGTGCTGAGAGAGAAAGAAAAACCTTAAAAAATGGGTCCTTAGAAACGCTGCAGGGACAGGCAGTCATATTTAAAAGCCTAGTATTGAGATTGTTTTGTAAATAAGGTCAGCAATATAATGCTTAATGTCAATGGATATGCTGTCATCTCTAGATATTTGTAGAGCTACAGTTAATTTGTTATTTTTTTGGGAGTGTTAAATTGTTGTTGTTTTTGTTGTTATTTACTAAACTACACACCCTTACACACCCAAGACGACCACTAAACCAGCCGAATGCCGAAGAGTATTTATCTCGTTGTGCTCACTCGAATTTAATGTCATCAAAATATTATCTGTATATAGCAATCGTTGTGGATGCAGATCAATAACATTGTCTTGGTTACTCGAATTACCTGCGGCTTTAATATAAAGTATTAAAAGTCTGTAACACCCACGATTACAGTAACTACATCCGACGTGTGCTTTAGATCAATGAAACTGCTTGCTGTTATAAAATATAAGCTGTAGTTTATATAAATAAGGCTTGTTTTAAAATATATATTCAAGCATTAAGTTCATTCACTTTTATTTGGATTATTTTTAATAATAATAAAATATTTATTACTTGTTTGATTAATTGAATTATTGATTTTATTAATTTAGTATATGAAAACTTAGTCCATGATACAATACAACTTTCGATGCATAACTAGTTCAAGTTATATTATTTCCAGAAGGATTTACAAACAGCTACCCATTTGTAATGTTTTTAAATAACTCGCAATGTATGTCAGAGCTGCTGCAAGTTATTTTAAGAACATCACCACCACACCATCTCCTCCACCCCTTCCACCACAGAAAGCAATTGTTTTTATTACTCTTTTCACTATTTGCCCCCCATCCCTGGTTTATGAGAAAGTTTTGTCGTTTTCCGAACTTGGTGTTTTCTGCGGCGTTACCAACTCTAAACTATTACCATCGTGTTTACGTTCCCATCACCATTTCTACTCCTTCCATCACCACAACCACCCCATTCTGCGTTATGCTGCGCTCCCTTCCTTTTAAAATTACAAAAAAAAAAATCATTTCCACGTTTCTTGGCTGCTGCTGCTCGTGCTTGGTTTCCAACCCCATAATGGATATTTTTTAATACACGGCCGACCTCCCCCTCCCCCTCGATTGTTGTTGATTTTAACTTCGAAAAACAGTAGAAAGAAAAAAAAAGATGGATAAAAACATGAAAATAAATGGAATGATATATGTATGTATATAAACTGTGGAATGTAGCTTTGTTGCCCGGCCGGTGCCGATGCTGATGCTGATGATGAAGATGATGATGCTGTTGAGAGGGTTTCTCTTATAGACACAGCATCCACAGCAACAACAACGCCTTCCAACATCATTTCAAGCATACACATTACAGGGCTTTGTGTTTGTTGTTGTTGTTGCCGGTTTGTGGCATGCTCTCTGCACTCCTTCATCTCGGATTATGACGGGGGTTGAGTTGCTACTGCTACTTCTTCGCTGCTTCTTCGCTACTTAAAGCGATTCTGTGAGACGATCTGGAATCTTGTGAGTGAGAAAAGATTAAAGTTAAACTCAATACAAGAAATCTTAAGAGTTTATTTTAAATCAACAATTATTTGTGAAAACTTAAGTATATCGAATTCGATTGACATGTGTTTTTTATTTGTATGTAAATATTATTTAAATTTACTAATAAGATAAACAAATTTGATTTCGAATATGATTTTTATTTTATTCCTAGTAATTATAGAGCTTTTCTTCATTATACAGTTCATTACAATTTAAATATGTTGAAACATCTGTTTTCGTCTAACTACATTTCTGAATCGATTACTTAAATTAATATACATACCACAACTTGAAGGATTTACTATTGTAGTTAAATTGGATTCAGAAGAACTGTTCTCTACTTGAATTTCTCCGTCAAACCATTTGTACAGCTTTTTTCCTTTATTAATCATTACGAAACAGAAATATTGTTTACTAACCTCTTGCTTGATATACGATAAAAACAGCTTCTTTCGGAAACTGTTTTCGATTTCATTGCCTTCTTCATTTTATTTTATTTCAATTCCTCGGAGAGCAGATGTTTTTCTTGACCTTAAGTTTGCTTGCGTTTAAACATTACTTTAGCCACGTTCCAATGTCGGGGAAAACTGGCAGCATGGCATCGTCTGCTGATGCATCTTTTTATAGTTGAAATTTATTCCGGTTTTTATTTCGTTATTTTGTGACGAGTGCCGCAGTTATTTTGTGCAGGTGCATGAGGCATGAGACCCAAAACTTCCAAATAGGTTACCCGACGATTGTCAGTCATCAATTATCAGCCGTTGTGGCATTATTTGTAAGTATTTGCGGTCAATTCATTCCGCTCGCAAACATGTGTATGTATTTATGTATATGACAACCATATGCTCTTGTTTAAATGTTTATCGAATTTTATTGAATTGAATTGTATTAAACTGAATGAACTGAACTGTGCTGCTCTTAATGGAAATCAATATATCGATTGCTGTTTTGGGGTTCGTTCTCCACCGTTGCTTCCATATCGTTTCATCGCTGCATATACATCGTGGTGAATAAATGCATACATACTCTTATAATCTAGGTCACCCATCATCGTTAAACACCTGTGATAAAAATCCATACTTAATCATGATGTTGCATCGGTCCCTTTTGTAATGCATTGTAAACTAATGTAATTGATTCATTGATTGACATCAGAGTTGGGCAAAGTTATTAACTAGTTACTTTTCGTTAAAGTTAATTTAACTTCGTTACTTTCACAGACGCCTTCGTTATCGTTAAAGTAACGAAGTTACTTTGCAATCGTTAACGTTAAAGTAACGAAAGTAGGATCGTTGTTCTGATCGTTATCGTTAAAGTAGCGAAGTTGCTTTGCAATCGTTAACGTTAAAGTAACGAAAGCAAAATCGTTGTTCTGATCGTTATCGTTAAAGTAACGAAGTTGCTTTGCAATCGTTAACGTTAAAGTAACGAAAGTAGGATCGTTGTTCTGATCGTTTTCGTTAATGTAACGAAGTTACTTTGCAATCGTTAGCGTTAAAGTAACGAAAGTAAGATCGTTGTTCTGATCGTTATAGTTAAAGTAACGAAAGTAAGATCGTTGTTCTGATCGTTATAGTTAATGTAACGAAGTTAGTTCGGGTCGTTAACGTTGAAGCAACGAAGTTGTTCTTGAACTAGTTAAAAGAACGAGTAACTAAAAACTTTAACGACGTTACTTTAATGAATCTTCGTTACTTTTGTAGATTTATAGTAGGTATTTACCGCACAATGGGATTCTGTGAAAGAAAAATTTTTGCTTTGCTAATCTATAGTAAAATTAACAAGACAGATTTTGACCATTATCTGCGAGAGGTGCACATAATATTATATAATATTTAAATTTTACTATTTATTTAAAAAGTAATTATTTAAGTTAATTCTACATTTATGACTAAGTATACATATGTTTTTGCGTACATACATTCATTTTATATACCATATTACGAATATAATTAAGCGCGGATAAGTGGTGGATGGTTTTAAAAAAATTTTGTCATCGATAGACGGTTGATAGACGGTAATTGTCGCTGAGTAGGTGTATAGATGTACTGCTCTGCTAGCAAATGCTGACTGTGTGTTATCAATTTCTCTTTCGTACCCTTTTTCGGCGACCGTGTGGCGGCATCGCAGTACAATAACAACTTATTTTTCGGCATCTGCGGAAATTCATGTGTTGTTATTGTTGAGTTTGTTGATTTAAGGGAAATAAAGGAGTTTAAAGAAACAAGGAATATCCAATCATTTCATGTAGTTAATTAATTATTTAATATAATTCTCATTAGTCGCATGTCCCTTTAGAGTTAGTTAACTCTTAAACCGTTGGACCGATTTCGATGCGGTTTTCACCATTGTACTGTAAATTTTCCTCAGCTACCTGTTTTAATATATTTACCCTTGCTCATTTATTGCCTCAATACTAGCGGTGGGAACATCGTTAATATAAAGTAACTCCTTAAAGGTACATTATAACAATTGTCACAAACATACATATGTATTTATATATGTATGTAAATAAATAGGGAAAACCCAAAAACCAGTAGCCCAGCGACAAAAAATAAAAATAATCTCGGAAATCTGCATCGTGTTTTTACTGTGAAAACATCATGGCAAAAAAACGGCAGGTAAAAATGCAAGCTTAGGAATGCATAAAGAAGAAGAGGG
>OX451345.1:47014502-47045890 GCA_949629155.1 Myopa testacea | reverse complement strand
GCTCCAGAGTTAAACAAGCTAGGATACTACTTTTCTTAATTATTATATGTATGTATACGTATTTCTAACATCCACATTGTTTTCATTTTACGTTTTTCCAAGAAAAATACGCACTTCAGTAAAATGTGAACATAAGAGCACATATTTTTATTTTCAATTTCCTCAGGCACTATTCCAGGTACAGACCTCGTTGGGGTATCCAAAGTTTTGGAAAAATGTTAGCTTTCCAGATTTCGTGTTGTCATTTTCGGCAAGTGTGCCTAAGGGGCCAGTAACGGCGCCTTAAAAATCTTGAAAACGCAGAATAGCATGTGGATTTTCTCCGGAACTACATTAGATAGCATACTCATTTTTGTACTCAAAGTTCCGGAGAAATGTCCTCTTTGAGATAGCATAGGTGCCGTTCCGTCAGAAATATATAATCTATCCAGCAAGGGCCCCTGACCACAATTTGGAGGTTAATCTGGTATGGAAACTGGATTATCTCCGGAACTACACTGGATAGGGTACTCTTTTTTGCACTCGAAATTGCGGAGCAATATCCTCTACCAGATAGCATAGGTTTCATTCCGTCAGAAATGTACAAATATACCAGCAACGGTTCCTGACCACATTGGAATATCACCGAATTTTGCAGTGGATTTGGATGAAAACGGTATATCCGATTTCCAAGCTCTTGGTCTCAAAAAGATCCTGAAGGTGTCCCCTTTGATACCCCACAACTGTCATGTTAGTGAAATTAGTCCTAACACTTAAAAAAAGGCATTAATTACAATATATTTCTAACATCCACTTTGTTTTCATTTTACGTTTTTCCAAGAAAAACACGCTCTTTAGTAAAATGTGAACATAAGAGAACATATTTTTATTTTCAATTTTCTCAGGCACTATTCCAGGTACAGACTTCGTTGAGGTATCAAAAGTTTTAGAAAAATGTTGGTTTTCCAGATTTCGGGTTGTCATTTTCGCCAAGTGTTCCTAAGTGGCCAGCAACGGCGCCTAAAAAATCTGGAAAATTCAGAATCGAATCTGAATTTTCTCCGGAACTACATTAGATAGGATACTCATTCATGTACTCAAAGTTCCGGAGAAATGTCCTCTTTGAGACAGAATCGGTTTCATCGAGGTAGAAAATGTTTAAACGGTAATTAACCAATTTGGGGCTCGAAATTGGCATCTCAATTATCTCTGTACCAGAGCAAGGTACGACAATAATTTTTATGCACGAATGTGAGGAGTAGTGTCCTCTTCGAGATGTAATAGGTTTCATCGAGGTAGAAAATGTTTAAATAGCCAGCAACGGTAATTAACCAATTTGGGGCTCGAAATTGGCATCTCAATTATCTCTGTACCAGAGCAAGGTACGACAATAATTTTTATGCACGAATGTGAGGAGTAGTGTCCTCTTCGAGATGTAATAGGTTTCATCGAGGTAGAAAATGTTTAAATAGCCAGCAACGGTAATTAACCAATTTGGGGCTCGAAATTGGCATCTCAATTATCTCTGTACCAGAGCAAGGTACGACAATAATTTTTATGCACGAATATGAGGAACAATGTCCTCTTCGAGATGTAATAGGTTTCATCGAGGTAGAAAATGTTTAAATAGCCAGCAACGGTAATTAACCAATTTGGGGCTCGAAATTGGCATCTCAATTATCTCTGTACCAGAGCAAGGTACGACAATAATTTTTATGCACGAATGTGAGGAATAGTGCCCTCTTCGAGATGTAATAGGTTTCATCGAGGTAGAAAATGTTTAAATAGCCAGCAACGGTAATTAACCAATTTGGGGCTCGAAATTGGCATCTCAATTATCTCTGTACCAGAGCAAGGTACGACAATAATTTTTATGCACGAATGTGAGGAGTAGTGTCCTCTTCGAGATGTAATAGGTTTCATCGAGGTAGAAAATGTTTAAATAGCCAGCAACGGTAATTAACCAATTTGGGGCTCGAAATTGGCATCTCAATTATCTCTGTACCAGAGCAAGGTACGACAATAATTTTTATGCACGAATGTGAGGAATAGTGCCCTCTTCGAGATGTAATAGGTTTCATCGAGGTAGAAAATGTTTAAATAGCCAGCAACGGTAATTAACCAATTTGGGGCTCGAAATTGGCATCTCAATTATCTCTGTACCAGAGCAAGGTACGACAATAAATTTTATGCACGAATGTGAGGAGTAGTGTCCTCTTCGAGATGTAATAGGTTTCATCGAGGTAGAAAATGTTTAAATAGCCAGCAACGGTAATTAACCAATTTGGGGCTCGAAATTGGCATCTCAATTATCTCTGTACCAGAGCAAGGTACGACAATAATTTTTATGCACGAATGTGAGGAGTAGTGTCCTCTTCGAGATGTAATAGGTTTCATCGAGGTAGAAAATGTTTAAATAGCCAGCAACGGTAATTAACCAATTTGGGGCTCGAAATTGGCATCTCAATTATCTCTGTACCAGAGCAAGGTACGACAATAATTTTTATGCACGAATGTGAGGAGTAGTGTCCTCTTCGAGATGTAATAGGTTTCATCGAGGTAGAAAATGTTTAAATAGCCAGCAACGGTAATTAACCAATTTGGGGCTCGAAATTGGCATCTCAATTATCTCTGTACCAGAGCAAGGTACGACAATAATTTTTATGCATGAATGTGAGGAGTAGTGTCCTCTTCGAGATGTAATAGGTTTCATCGAGGTAGAAAATGTTTAAATAGCCAGCAACGGTAATTAACCAATTTGGGGCTCGAAATTGGCATCTCAATTATCTCTGTACCAGAGCAAGGTACGACAATAATTTTTATGCACGAATGTGAGGAGTAGTGTCCTCTTCGAGATGTAATAGGTTTCATCGAGGTAGAAAATGTTTAAATAGCCAGCAACGGTAATTAACCAATTTGGGGCTCGAAATTGGCATCTCAATTATCTCTGTACCAGAGCAAGGTACGACAATAATTTTTATGCACGAATGTGAGGAGTAGTGTCCTCTTCGAGATGTAATAGGTTTCATCGAGGTAGAAAATGTTTAAATAGCCAGCAACGGTAATTAACCAATTTGGGGCTCGAAATTGGCATCTCAATTATCTCTGTACCAGAGCAAGGTACGACAATAATTTTTATGCACGAATGTGAGGAATAGTGCCCTCTTCGAGATGTAATAGGTTTCATCGAGGTAGAAAATGTTTAAATAGCCAGCAACGGTAATTAACCAATTTGGGGCTCGAAATTGGCATCTCAATTATCTCTGTACCAGAGCAAGGTACGACAATAATTTTTATGCACGAATGTGAGGAATAGTGCCCTCTTCGAGATGTAATAGGTTTCATCGAGGTAGAAAATGTTTAAATAGCCAGCAACGGTAATTAACCAATTTGGGGCTCGAAATTGGCATCTCAATTATCTCTGTACCAGAGCAAGGTACGACAATAAATTTTATGCACGAATGTGAGGAGTAGTGTCCTCTTCGAGATGTAATAGGTTTCATCGAGGTAGAAAATGTTTAAATAGCCAGCAACGGTAATTAACCAATTTGGGGCTCGAAATTGGCATCTCAATTATCTCTGTACCAGAGCAAGGTACGACAATAATTTTTATGCACGAATGTGAGGAGTAGTGTCCTCTTCGAGATGTAATAGGTTTCATCGAGGTAGAAAATGTTTAAATAGCCAGCAACGGTAATTAACCAATTTGGGGCTCGAAATTGGCATCTCAATTATCTCTGTACCAGAGCAAGGTACGACAATAATTTTTATGCACGAATGTGAGGAGTAGTGTCCTCTTCGAGATGTAATAGGTTTCATCGAGGTAGAAAATGTTTAAATAGCCAGCAACGGTAATTAACCAATTTGGGGCTCGAAATTGGCATCTCAATTATCTCTGTACCAGAGCAAGGTACGACAATAATTTTTATGCACGAATGTGAGGAGTAGTGTCCTCTTCGAGATGTAATAGGTTTCATCGAGGTAGAAAATGTTTAAATAGCCAGCAACGGTAATTAACCAATTTGGGGCTCGAAATTGGCATCTCAATTATCTCTGTACCAGAGCAAGGTACGACAATAATTTTTATGCACGAATGTGAGGAGTAGTGTCCTCTTCGAGATGTAATAGGTTTCATCGAGGTAGAAAATGTTTAAATAGCCAGCAACGGTAATTAACCAATTTGGGGCTCGAAATTGGCATCTCAATTATCTCTGTACCAGAGCAAGGTACGACAATAATTTTTATGCACGAATGTGAGGAGTAGTGTCCTCTTCGAGATGTAATAGGTTTCATCGAGGTAGAAAATGTTTAAATAGCCAGCAACGGTAATTAACCAATTTGGGGCTCGAAATTGGCATCTCAATTATCTCTGTACCAGAGCAAGGTACGACAATAATTTTTATGCACGAATGTGAGGAGTAGTGTCCTCTTCGAGATGTAATAGGTTTCATCGAGGTAGAAAATGTTTAAATAGCCAGCAACGGTAATTAACCAATTTGGGGCTCGAAATTGGCATCTCAATTATCTCTGTACCAGAGCAAGGTACGACAATAATTTTTATGCACGAATGTGAGGAATAGTGCCCTCTTCGAGATGTAATAGGTTTCATCGAGGTAGAAAATGTTTAAATAGCCAGCAACGGTAATTAACCAATTTGGGGCTCGAAATTGGCATCTCAATTATCTCTGTACCAGAGCAAGGTACGACAATAATTTTTATGCACGAATGTGAGGAATAGTGCCCTCTTCGAGATGTAATAGGTTTCATCGAGGTAGAAAATGTTTAAATAGCCAGCAACGGTAATTAACCAATTTGGGGCTCGAAATTGGCATCTCAATTATCTCTGTACCAGAGCAAGGTACGACAATAATTTTTATGCACGAATGTGAGGAGTAGTGTCCTCTTCGAGATGTAATAGGTTTCATCGAGGTAGAAAATGTTTAAATAGCCAGCAACGGTAATTAACCAATTTGGGGCTCGAAATTGGCATCTCAATTATCTCTGTACCAGAGCAAGGTACGACAATAATTTTTATGCACGAATGTGAGGAGTAGTGTCCTCTTCGAGATGTAATAGGTTTCATCGAGGTAGAAAATGTTTAAATAGCCAGCAACGGTAATTAACCAATTTGGGGCTCGAAATTGGCATCTCAATTATCTCTGTACCAGAGCAAGGTACGACAATAATTTTTATGCACGAATGTGAGGAGTAGTGTCCTCTTCGAGATGTAATAGGTTTCATCGAGGTAGAAAATGTTTAAATAGCCAGCAACGGTAATTAACCAATTTGGGGCTCGAAATTGGCATCTCAATTATCTCTGTACCAGAGCAAGGTACGACAATAATTTTTATGCACGAATATGAGGAACAATGTCCTCTTCGAGATGTAATAGGTTTCATCGAGGTAGAAAATGTTTAAATAGCCAGCAACGGTAATTAACCAATTTGGGGCTCGAAATTGGCATCTCAATTATCTCTGTACCAGAGCAAGGTACGACAATAATTTTTATGCACGAATGTGAGGAATAGTGCCCTCTTCGAGATGTAATAGGTTTCATCGAGGTAGAAAATGTTTAAATAGCCAGCAACGGTAATTAACCAATTTGGGGCTCGAAATTGGCATCTCAATTATCTCTGTACCAGAGCAAGGTACGACAATAATTTTTATGCACGAATGTGAGGAGTAGTGTCCTCTTCGAGATGTAATAGGTTTCATCGAGGTAGAAAATGTTTAAATAGCCAGCAACGGTAATTAACCAATTTGGGGCTCGAAATTGGCATCTCAATTATCTCTGTACCAGAGCAAGGTACGACAATAATTTTTATGCACGAATGTGAGGAGTAGTGTCCTCTTCGAGATGTAATAGGTTTCATCGAGGTAGAAAATGTTTAAATAGCCAGCAACGGTAATTAACCAATTTGGGGCTCGAAATTGGCATCTCAATTATCTCTGTACCAGAGCAAGGTACGACAATAATTTTATGCACGAATGTGAGGAGTAGTGTCCTCTTCGAGATGTAATAGGTTTCATCGAGGTAGAAAATGTTTAAATAGCCAGCAACGGTAATTAACCAATTTGGGGCTCGAAATTGGCATCTCAATTATCTCTGTACCAGAGCAAGGTACGACAATAATTTTTATGCACGAATGTGAGGAGTAGTGTCCTCTTCGAGATGTAATAGGTTTCATCGAGGTAGAAAATGTTTAAATAGCCAGCAACGGTAATTAACCAATTTGGGGCTCGAAATTGGCATCTCAATTATCTCTGTACCAGAGCAAGGTACGACAATAATTTTTATGCACGAATGTGAGGAGTAGTGTCCTCTTCGAGATGTAATAGGTTTCATCGAGGTAGAAAATGTTTAAATAGCCAGCAACGGTAATTAACCAATTTGGGGCTCGAAATTGGCATCTCAATTATCTCTGTACCAGAGCAAGGTACGACAATAATTTTTATGCACGAATGTGAGGAGTAGTGTCCTCTTCGAGATGTAATAGGTTTCATCGAGGTAGAAAATGTTTAAATAGCCAGCAACGGTAATTAACCAATTTGGGGCTCGAAATTGGCATCTCAATTATCTCTGTACCAGAGCAAGGTACGACAATAATTTTTATGCACGAATGTGAGGAGTAGTGTCCTCTTCGAGATGTAATAGGTTTCATCGAGGTAGAAAATGTTTAAATAGCCAGCAACGGTAATTAACCAATTTGGGGCTCGAAATTGGCATCTCAATTATCTCTGTACCAGAGCAAGGTACGACAATAATTTTTATGCACGAATGTGAGGAGTAGTGTCCTCTTCGAGATGTAATAGGTTTCATCGAGGTAGAAAATGTTTAAATAGCCAGCAACGGTAATTAACCAATTTGGGGCTCGAAATTGGCATCTCAATTATCTCTGTACCAGAGCAAGGTACGACAATAATTTTTATGCACGAATGTGAGGAGTAGTGTCCTCTTCGAGATGTAATAGGTTTCATCGAGGTAGAAAATGTTTAAATAGCCAGCAACGGTAATTAACCAATTTGGGGCTCGAAATTGGCATCTCAATTATCTCTGTACCAGAGCAAGGTACGACAATAATTTTTATGCACGAATGTGAGGAGTAGTGTCCTCTTCGAGATGTAATAGGTTTCATCGAGGTAGAAAATGTTTAAATAGCCAGCAACGGTAATTAACCAATTTGGGGCTCGAAATTGGCATCTCAATTATCTCTGTACCAGAGCAAGGTACGACAATAATTTTTATGCACGAATGTGAGGAGTAGTGTCCTCTTCGAGATGTAATAGGTTTCATCGAGGTAGAAAATGTTTAAATAGCCAGCAACGGTAATTAACCAATTTGGGGCTCGAAATTGGCATCTCAATTATCTCTGTACCAGAGCAAGGTACGACAATAATTTTTATGCACGAATGTGAGGAGTAGTGTCCTCTTCGAGATGTAATAGGTTTCATCGAGGTAGAAAATGTTTAAATAGCCAGCAACGGTAATTAACCAATTTGGGGCTCGAAATTGGCATCTCAATTATCTCTGTACCAGAGCAAGGTACGACAATAATTTTTATGCACGAATGTGAGGAGTAGTGTCCTCTTCGAGATGTAATAGGTTTCATCGAGGTAGAAAATGTTTAAATAGCCAGCAACGGTAATTAACCAATTTGGGGCTCGAAATTGGCATCTCAATTATCTCTGTACCAGAGCAAGGTACGACAATAATTTTTATGCACGAATGTGAGGAGTAGTGTCCTCTTCGAGATGTAATAGGTTTCATCGAGGTAGAAAATGTTTAAATAGCCAGCAACGGTAATTAACCAATTTGGGGCTCGAAATTGGCATCTCAATTATCTCTGTACCAGAGCAAGGTACGACAATAATTTTTATGCACGAATGTGAGGAGTAGTGTCCTCTTCGAGATGTAATAGGTTTCATCGAGGTAGAAAATGTTTAAATAGCCAGCAACGGTAATTAACCAATTTGGGGCTCGAAATTGGCATCTCAATTATCTCTGTACCAGAGCAAGGTACGACAATAATTTTTATGCACGAATGTGAGGAGTAGTGTCCTCTTCGAGATGTAATAGGTTTCATCGAGGTAGAAAATGTTTAAATAGCCAGCAACGGTAATTAACCAATTTGGGGCTCGAAATTGGCATCTCAATTATCTCTGTACCAGAGCAAGGTACGACAATAATTTTTATGCACGAATGTGAGGAGTAGTGTCCTCTTCGAGATGTAATAGGTTTCATCGAGGTAGAAAATGTTTAAATAGCCAGCAACGGTAATTAACCAATTTGGGGCTCGAAATTGGCATCTCAATTATCTCTGTACCAGAGCAAGGTACGACAATAATTTTTATGCACGAATATGAGGAGTAGTGTCCTCTTCGAGATGTAATAGGTTTCATCGAGGTAGAAAATGTTTAAATAGCCAGCAACGGTATCTAAATACATTGAATTATCGCTATTTTGAAATAGATTTGTATGAAAACGGTTCATCGGATTTTCAAGATCTTTGTGTTAAAAAGTTTCCGAAAGAGTCCTCTTTCGATCCCCCCAGCTGTCATTTTGTCGACATTAATCCTAATTCTATAAAAACGCATCTAATTGTAGTATCATTTTAATAATCGCTTTGTTTACCTTTTTCATTTCCAGGAAAAGCACTTCTTCACAACAGATTGTAAACAAAGGAGAAAAACATTTTCATTTGCACTTTTCTCAGGCATTTTAAGACCCACAGACTTCGTTTATGTATCAAAATTTTTGTAAAAATCTCGGCTTTCCGCCTATCGAGTTGTCATTTTGGACAACTGCTCCTAAGTGGCCAGCAACGGTACTTGACCAATCTGGAGAATTATTAGGTTTATATCTAGAACCGAGCAAGCTAGGGAAATAGTTTTTATGCACGAATGAGAGGAGCAATATACTCTTCAAGATAGAACAGGTGTCATTTAGGTAGAAAATGTTTAAATAGCCAGCAACGGTAATTAACCAATTTGGAGACCCCAAATTGGGATCTCTGTTATCTCTGTTCCAGAGCAAGGTAGGGTAATAATTTTTATGCACGAGTGTGAGGAAGAACATCCTCTTCAAGATAGAACAGGTGTCGTTTAGGTAGAAAATGTTTAAATAGCCAGCAAAGGTAATTAACCAATTTGGAGACCCCAAATTGGGATCTCTGTTATCTCTGTTCCAGAGCAAGGTAGGGTAATAATTTTTATGCACGAGTGTGAGGAAGAACATCCTCTTCAAGATAGAACAGGTGTCGTTTAGGTAGAAAATGTTTAAATAGCCAGCAACGGTAATTAACCAATTTGGAGACCCCAAATTGGGATCTCTGTTATCTCTGTTCCAGAGCAAGGTAGGGTAATAATTTTTATGCACGAGTGTGAGGAAGAACATCCTCTTCAAGATAGAACAGGTGTCGTTTAGGTAGAAAATGTTTAAATAGCCAGCAAAGGTAATTAACCAATTTGGAGACCCCAAATTGGGATCTCTGTTATCTCTGTTCCAGAGCAAGGTAGGGTAATAATTTTTATGCACGAATGTGAGGAATAGTGTCCTCTTCAAGATGTAATAGGTTTCATCGAGGTAGAAAATGTTTAAATAGCCAGCAACGGTAATTAACCAATTTGGGGCTCGAAATTGGCATCTCAATTATCTCTGTACCAGAGCAAGGTACGACAATAATTTTTATGCACGAATGTGAGGAGTAGTGTCCTCGTCGAGATGTAATAGGTTTCATCGAGGTAGAAAATGTTTAAATAGCCAGCAACGGTAATTAACCAATTTGGGGCTCGAAATTGGCATCTCAATTATCTCTGTACCAGAGCAAGGTACGACAATAATTTTTATGCACGAATGTGAGGAGTAGTGTCCTCTTCGAGATGTAATAGGTTTCATCGAGGTAGAAAATGTTTAAATAGCCAGCAACGGTAATTAACCAATTTGGAGACCCCAAATTGGGATCTCTGTTATCTTTGTTCCACAGCAAGGTCGGGTAATAATTTTTATGCACGAGTGTGAGGAAGAACATCCTCTTCAAGATAGAACAGGTGTCGTTTAGGTAGAAAATGTTTAAATAGCCAGCAACGCTATCTAAATACATCGAATTATCGGTATTTTGAAATAGATTTGTATGAAAACGGTTCATCGGATTTTCAAGATCTTTGTGTTAAAAAGTTTCTGAAAGAGTCCTCTTTCGATCCCCACAACTGTCATTTTGTCGACATTAATCCTAATTCTATAAAAACGCATCGAATTGTAGCATCATTTTAATAATCGCTTTGTTTACCTTTTTCATTTCCAGGAAAAGCAGCAGATTGTAAACAAAGGAGAAAAGCATTTTCATTTCCACTTTTTTCAGGCATTTTAAGACCCACAGACTTCGTTTATGCATCAAAATTTTTGGAAAAGTCTCGGCTTTCCGCCTATCTAGTTGTCATTGTGGACAACTGCTCCAAAGTGGCCAGCAACGTTACTTGACCAATCTGGAAAATTATCGGGTTTATATCTAGAACCGAGCGAGCTAGGGCAATAGTTTTTATGCACAAATGTGAAAAGGAATATCCTCTTCCAGATAGAACAGTTGTCATTTAGGTAGAAAATGTTTAAATAGGTCAGCAGCGGTTCTGAACTTTGTTCAAAATACGTGTACGGATTTTCTTTAATATATAAATAAATCTAACGGCTACAATGGTTGTTTTACATTTTGGTGCTTGCTATTGATGTTCGCTTTAGAACTGCATACTTGGTAGGTGTCCTGTCGCATCACAATTTCCAGCAGCTGCTCTTGAAGCATCGAGGATATTATTGGAAATATCTTTGAAACCAAGCAAGCTAGGTTACTCATTGCAGTGTCAAAAAATGTGTAAAAATATAGTCCTTAAGATAGGGTAGGCGTGGTTTAGGTAGAAAATTTTTTAAACCCCAGCAATGGCAATTTTCTGTTGGGTTCCACATACTCTTTTTAAAATTTGCCCAATTAGTCTGATTTATTGAATTACTAGATATTTTATAATAATCCAGGGAGATAGGCCATAATTTTTCCTTCAAAACTGCATATTAGGTTTTCTTATTGCAATTATCGTTTATTTTTAATAATTTTTCCTATAAATCATCAAACCTACGTTCCACACAGCAACGAAAAAAATAAACCACCCTAAATCGTTGCTAACTTTCGTTGCTATTTGCACGCACGTAACTTGAAGGTATAATTTTATTGAGTCTCTGCGGTCAACTAACTACACTCATACGGGGTATTTTTGTTAATCGATGCACTGAACCAAAATAATTGTGGAACGAAAAATATTAATGACCCAGTGCCCCATTTTCAGAGCAACACGGCCTCTGATTCCATTAAATCCGGGAATAGAATTTCAACTTAGGATCTGAACTACAAGCTGAAAAATTCAGCTCTCAAATCAGATGCATTAAAATTTACTTCAGAAGTAGGAGTGACAGTGGTCCGATTTTCTCTATTTCGATATCGAGGTACCCTACATGAAACATGAGGTACAATATTCGTATCGATGATTTCATGGCCATACCTCCCCCGTTCTCCTGTAATCGTGATCAGTGGACATACCACGCCCCTTTTTGGGAGTATATTTAAGTCCAACACGGTAAGCTCGAGAATAAAATGTCGGCTTCAGTTTCATGGTACGAGATGCAAAATTGCGCTATAAGCGCGGATGAATTTATATTCGCTATAAAAAGTAGGCGTGACACTGGTCCGTTTTTCACAATCCCAAACAGCCTACGATGGCAGGAAATAATGGTGCCCTTTGGGTGTAGGGAATCAAAATTGTCTAAAAGAACCAACCAAACTCGAATACTTCAATCACCGAGACGATTTCATTTTCATACCCTTGAAATTTCAACGTAGATGTTAATAAAAAAATTCTGAGTACATATAATAAAATTAAAACTGTAAATAATTTTTTTCGACATATGTATGTACATACCGCAATTCTTCGTTTTTTATAAAGTCTTACAAATTGTAATGAATTTTTAATTAAAGTATTATTATTTAATAGACTTGTTTCTAAATTATATCTACAAATCTTGGAACTAGTTTTGAACAAATACGAAAAGTGCTTAGGATTTCAATTGTTTAAAGAATTCAAAACAAAATAAAAAAATATAATATATTGAACACGCTCTATCAAATCTACTTCTGCAGAAATTTTATTAAAGGTCTTATATGTAGATGAGTCACGGAATCTCATATACGAAGTATTGTATATAAGATGCTGGTATCGATAGAAACAATATTTTTAAGTATGTATCATATAGTATATATATTATATAATATTTATTCTTCGGTATATAATTGGAAATAATTATATTTTAATGATGACTTATATTTTCTTTGAGTGTACCGTATCAACAATAAGTTTATAAATTATGTACACATGTCTGTATTTACCACCTACGCACGTACGTGATTTGTGTCATCTTCACAAGTGTCACCGCATTTATTTTTATTTTTATTTTATCCACTAAAATAAACTAAAACAATGCCTAACAAGCGTGAGTTACATGCGTCAGATAAAAAAAGCACATAATCTCATCTCTATTTAATGTACCATTTGAAAAATTTAAGTCTTTTAGGGTTCTCTCTCTGTCTCTCTCTCTCTCTCTCTCTCTCTACTTTACAAAAACAACAAAAGTCATAAAAAAGTGGGGTAGAGGGTTAAGATATTGCAATGATTTTTGGATTTTTTCCATTTTTAGTATTTTTCCTGCATTTGTTAAAACTTTTACTTTTCAATGTTTATTTATACATATATTTATTATTGTAGTGTACTGATTATTGTAGTTTACTGACTATTTCAGTTTACTGATTATTTAGTTTACTGATTATTTAGTTCACTGATTTATTATAGCTTTGAACTTTGGAAAATAATGATTATCATTATTTGAAATAATAATAATAATTAGAAATAATATAATACATTCATATGTACAATAAATATATAAAAACATATCACCAATGAGAATAATACGTTATAATAGTAATAAAATTTAATCATTTCTATTTAATAAAGGTGAGAAAATAAAACATTTCTATTACTAAACTATTAAATAAAAGTGGGGAGAATTTATTATTCATAAAATCTTTTTAAAAACTTAAAATTTAGGATTTTGCTCTGTTTTAGTTAGGTTTTTAAATATTTGTTAATAATGTTTGCGTTAATATGTTTGTTTTACTTTAAATTTATTTAATTCTTTATTTTGTTGATGTTATTTAAAAATTATATACTATGTACTTTAATTTCGATTAAAATATTTGGAATTTAAATATTGCTTTACTTTCGATTTATATTAATTCAATATTATTTGCTCTACAATAATTTAGTCGTACATACAACTATGGACATATTTTCGTAGACGTTAAATTCTTTTCTATTTTTAAATAAATAAATATAAAAACTTTATAAACATCGGAATTTCTTGAATTTTTTAATGGAACAGAAACAAATTAATAAACATTTGGAATCTCAAAAGTAAACAAACGACAATAATATATGTAGATATGTATTTATGTATGTATAACGATATGTGTATAGATAAGTACTCAGTTCTATTTTCCGCAACACGTTTTAGCCATTAGTAAAAAATCACCAATTGACTTTATCAATGTTCAAAACAAAAATTAACGCAAAAATGAATTGATAAATAATTGTAAAGAGAGTTTAGTCACCGTTATTGATAACGGTTTTTATCGACCCTAAAATTAATAGACATTAAATGCGTTTATATTACATACATATTTATAAACTAAAACCGAAAGAGTTTTTATACAATACGATACAAAAGAATCACAAAAGTCCATCAGATGAGATAGTGTGAAATTACGATGTAGATTAAGATTATTTGCTTTAATATATTTTCAAAAGTATCCTTCCGAAAGTTAGAAATAAAAACTAGGACATACATATATCACTAGTTTATTGTTTCTTTTACTTTTATTTTGATAGATTTTGAGATCATGAATTGATTTATAATAAATTCTGAAGAATCTTCTTATTTATTGATCTTGGTTATTAGTTGTGATCATTATTCACTGAAATCAGTTGGAGGAGGATAACTGTTCTCGTTTTTTGATTCGGAGCAAAATCAAAAATAGTTCGAAGTTTCTAATCACTTTTTTAACTAATATTACTACTCCATTTTAAC
The DNA here is from genome assembly GCA_949629155.1 of Myopa testacea. Taxonomy (NCBI): domain Eukaryota; kingdom Metazoa; phylum Arthropoda; class Insecta; order Diptera; family Conopidae; genus Myopa; species Myopa testacea. The sequence goes on along the minus strand of OX451345.1, from coordinate 47,031,735 downwards.
TTCTATATATGACAAACGTTGTCGAATCGGTCAGTCAAAATACAAAATATGTATGACAAAATATGAAATATGTCAAAACAGCTGATCAACACAGCTTTCACGCAAACTTTTCGGAGTGCGTTCATGATACGCTGCAAGTAAATTTACGCAAAGTGTACATTTATTTCATTTCATGAATACCCTTAATATTTTATTTCATTCAATATAAAAAAAAAACACAGACATCAACGTTAACTTGAATAAAACGATTGATTGTCTGAATTTTTCATTGCAGCATACGTCGAATAATTCAAAATTTAAATGCTGTAAATAAAAGCAGCAACAACGTTTTGGCGTCTTGTTATATAAAGAAATTTAAAGTTAATAAAATACAAAATGCACATCATTATGTGAAAAACAATTTGCTACTAAAATGCAAGCAGTAGCTATCACAGCAGCAACAACAAGAAGAAATCATGCTGCGCCTGCGGGGATCAAGCTGAAAGCAACAACAACATTTTGAAACCAACCAAATTTGCAACATTTCTACACAAAAATTTTTCGATGTCTCGCATAAACAACAACAGCAGAAATTTACAAATACAAGAAAAGCAACAATCAAAGCAACAACCTCTTCTCTCTAGCACCAGAACGCAACAGTAACTAACAAACAGAGAATTTAAGCCTTCGGAACTGAAATTCTTATTTCTTAATTCTTTACTCTAAACATTCGAAAGAGAAACCACTACAAAATGGCCCACCAAGCGCAAGTTTTGAATGCAGCTGAAGACATCGACAATCCTTTCATCGCAGGCATTTTTGCTGCAGCTCTGAATGTTCACAACAACGCGCCGGTACACGGTGCGGACCGACTTGCTGGACCGAGCAGATCGACGTAGGATCCCGCCTGCTGGATATTCGGCTATGGTTCTTTATGCTGGAATCCCGGGTTCGACGTTTCTGGCAGGGCAACACAACTCATCGTGGCACCACCGAAAAGGTGAGTGTGAGTTACCTGTTAGAAAAGGTGACTTTAATAGTAAAAACCTGCAAACTTTGTTCGTAACTTTAATCGCTCTGAAGGGGATAAAGCATTTAAAATTGTTTCCGTCCGTCTGTTATATTTAAAAAAATCTGCTAGTGAGATTCGAACCTGACCCTTTTCACATCTACAGCCAACACTCAATCACTGAACTGCATGTTATTTAAAAATGTAAACTTGCAGTTATTTAAAAAGTATCATTTAATAATTAATTATTTTGGTTTGCATTCGTCAACATTTTAAAATATACTCGCGCTACAAATTTTCTCAGAACTATGTCAAAATAATTTGTTTTTAATTGTTTTTAGTACAAACATACATACAAATAAATAATTAAAAATTCATATGTATTTATTGTATTAAAAATTTTTTTTAATTTTTTACACTTGAAATCTTTTACTTACAAGAGTTCAGAGAATTTCCAACATTTACATTTCCACATTAACTCGTATATTGAGTACTCCACTTTAACATTTACATCTGCAGTGTAAAGTCTGTCCTTTGCGGGGTTATCAGCTGAAATTTCAATTACAGATATCAGAATATATACATATACAAATGACAGCATTCCCGCCTATATATTTAGCACACTACATCTGAAAGGAAATAATATAAATTTTAATAAATGATATTTATAATTTATGTATGTATGTATGTACGTATTATAAGCGTGAGATAAGAGATATGAAAGTAAAAGTCAAAGACATTTGCATATAACTTTAAGTTAATAATTTAATTTCCATTCCATTTTACAGCCCGGCCGTGTTGCGACTCTCGTTGAAGATAAACATGTAAGTTTATATGAAAAAAGTTGTAAAAACATTTAAAATAAAAACTAATAATATGTAAGTATAATTAAAATAATAGATAAACTTATACAACAAACATAATTTCATATAATAAATACGTAATATATGTCGAAACACGCATGAAAACTAACAAAAAATATAAAGTGAGAAACTGAAACTTAAACCAAGGAAAAAATTAATTAATAAATTACGTTGTCACAGTATCTGTAAAGTATAGGAAAGAGGCAGAAAACAAAATAAAAAAACAGATAACATAAAAAAACAGATAACATAAAAAAACAGATAACATAAAAAAACAGATAACATAAAAAAACAGATGAAATAAAAATAGAAAAAAAAATATTAGCTAACATCGAAGAATCATCATGTCTTGGGAATGGCGTGTATTGTGTGTGCTTTTTGCAGAATCAAAAAAGGAGTTTGGCGATGGTCCAAGTCTCTCGACGTAAGCCCCATTCCGTTTAAGAGATGTTTCCAAATCAAACCTGTCAATATCTCATAAATCTGGCACGTTCCCGGAGACACCGAACGCGGAAAAATTCGATCCGAAGATCTCTCTATTAACACGATCGGAGGATTTCCCCGAAATATAGGCGATGCTCTTTTCCTTTTATAGAAGGAGCTTTGTCACGCCTTGATACTTTCTATCCTTGGCCCAGGGACTTTCCCCAGGGTATATTTATACACGTATTAAATCGACAAACGAAACCAATATTCGTTCGTCGATTTTCAACAAGAGCTACCAGGAGCTCGTCTGTGACCCTGAGAGACAAGCGCGAAAGACTCGGAACCGCCACCTCTTTAATTTCGCAACCACCAAAGTGCCTTTTATTCGCTAACAATGAAAAAAACTTTCTATGAATTATAAGTCTCAACATGACTGAATTTCAAACTAATTTCATTGCATACTTTTGAACTGAAAGATTTCTATTTTTTGCTGGGCATCACTTTTCTAAGCGAAAAGTTTTCGACGCTTCGAAAGCTCGAATCAAGGGAACCGAAGCGGAACAGTACTTTAAGAAACCTATAAGGGCTGCAGCTAGCAACAGGCCCACGATGAGGTACTCTAGTACAGCTGCTGCTTCAGGGATGAACAACTGGCGCAAGAAGCATGAAGAATTTATAGCTGCAATACGCGCGGCTAAGCAAGTTCAGTTGCATATAGCCAGAGGTGGAAAGCTGAGTGATCTCCCTCCCCCTCCGCCATCCGAGAACCCAGACTACATTCAGTGTCCGCACTGTTTGCGTCGGTTTAACGAAGCCGCCGCCGAACGACACATTCCAAAATGTGCCACCATGGTGCACAACAAACCAAAACCTGTTGCTAGCACCAACAAAAAGAGGCCCTAAAAGGCATCCCACGTGATCGACAAGCAGCCTTGCTTCTTCTATGAAGTTAGTCAATATTAAGTTTGCTGCTAACCAATTGTCGTTAAAATGAACACGCGCAAATGCGTTGCATGTACAAGGATATGTGATAAATTTCAAGTGTTACTGACTCTTAATAATAAATACGAAATATTTTAATACGTGATCAATGAGAAACAAATTCCGATAGTGACTTAGAACCAGACCATTTTTGGTATTATCGCAGCCTAAATTATTTACTACTCAACCCCCGTGTCTCATGAGTCTCGAACTTTGTTCAGAACTAAGGTCGAGTTACAGGACTATATATAAAGACATACTTTATACTCAAACACATACATACATACTTTACAAGTATACATGTAACACAAAACTACATATCTTAAACTGTTTTAGAATAGAAAATGTATCGCTTTATTTAGTAAATATAAAAATTCCTAATTAGGGTTTTGAATTAGGATTATTTTTTAGTTTTATATATATGTATTATATGTACTAATTTGAATCCCATTCAGCTTAATCAGAAATATTGCTGATTTTTTCGATAAGAGTCTTAACGGCTGTCGCAGCTGCATTAATTTCAAGGCCTTCTAAAATGTATGCCCAATTGTCCAGGCTAGCGTCATCATCATCTGCGAACCAGTTCAGTAGCATCGCAATACAGCCACCAGATTTCTCCGTGTGCTCCGTTTCAAAATAGAGGAGCTCATCTGAGGTGTAGCCAAGTTTCTTCCAGTCATCCCCAATAAGCGGGGCGATCTCAACAATGTTCTCCTTTGACGCTGTGACAGGCTTGCAATGGGTATTTTGGTCGTCGTCAACCTTCTCCAGATCAGTTGGTTCATCATCTTCCTCCTGCTCGGGCTCCTGGTCTTGCAAGGCGACAGTTTCTTGTTCACTGTTTTCTGCCATTATTGAATTTTCACTTTGAGCACCACCGGAAACTATTCCTATACTAGATTTGCTAATATCGATTTTGTCTTTAGCAATTTTTCGACGTACGCACTCCAAATAATCTGCTATTTTATACGAAGGCGTGTTCACAAGTGTGAAAAAATGTGGCGATTGTCGTGCTAGCAGACGTAGCGCACGCCACTCGAACGAGGGATCATTCTTTTCGCGTGGATTTTCCAGAAAATGTTCCACCAATGGCAAGAAGTTGCGTTCCTCACTTTTGCAAGCCTGTAAATTATCCGGTGAGTAGTTCCACAAACGTGTTAGAACTTCACTGTAAGAAGAGAGCTCCATTTTTACCAAGAATATTTTAATTACATGCGGTTTTGTACTCACTTCCCAAGAAAGAACTTTCCGTTACGGGTTGCATCTCGCAAACTTTCGCCCAACGTTCTTTTAAGACGTTTTGTAGGTGGCTTTGAAGATGCAACGGATTCGTCCGATTCCGGTTTCTTGAACTCTTTACAGCCGTCATTCTTCCAGTTATTCCACATCTCCTCGCGCACCAGCATGTGTTGTACTGTCTTGGCGAATCGCTTGCCATTTGGGGGCGTTTCCTCGAGCAGGCGATACACGTTGGTTTCCGTCTCCGCAATAAAATCTGTCTGCGCAGATGTCAATGTATAAGATTCCCTAAAAGAGATGTGGTGAATTAACAACTACAATGATCCTCTAACATACAAATTCTTACGTCTTAAACTTTACTGTCAGCTGTAGGTATTGAAAGAGAATCAAAAACTGTACCAATACTGAACGTCGGAAATTAGAGTCCGACATCTGTAGAGCCAACAGCTTAGGATTCGTCAGAAACTTTGCAAAGAAGTGTTCCGATTTTCTAACACACCGTTCTACATCCATTTTGCTACTGTCAGTTATATCATCGCTCTCGGACTGGTTAGCTTCCGAGCTACTCGTGGAGCTGGTACCACGATGCTCCTCTAGCTTAAAACTTGCGAAAGCCTCTAAAACACTGGCAGTGTGCTGCAAAAAGAGCTTAGTTGAAAATTATATCGAAATATTCCTAAAAATAAGTTTAAAATCTGAGCGGCATTCAAATCTTACCTTCTTCGTTCTTTTTTAATATCCCAGCAGGTGGCGATGATGGAAACCTTGCGGTAGCGCGTACAGTTTTATAGATTTATGAAAAAGAAAAACGAAATACACAGCTTTAAATAATCATGATGTTATTCTGTTTGATCTTTAGTGACTAGGAAGATAGTCATCAATAAAAATCAGGAGTTTGTGGCGGATAAACGTTTGGGGATGTATGTAGGTTTGGTTGCACGCTCCAACATAATGAAATACAACATCAAAACAGACACACGCACACACTTGAACATGCATTAACTTACTTGTAACAATACGGATGTGGCACAGCAGGAATGTCGAAGAAGGATGACGCTCTTTCACTACGAACTGCTTTAACGTTAACTGAAAGAAAGATTTTCGTCAAGATTTTCCTTTCTGCGTATGAAATTAAAATATTAATTCTCGACGGGAGACATGCAAGCAAGTTCTAGCTTAGAGTAGCTTTTTTACTACGCTACGCGTTCAACCCATCTCTGTAGTTGTGCCACTGACAAGTGTATTAAAAATGTTGATCAAACAGAGTTCATCATCATTCAATTGCATGCAATCGAAGTTAATTTTTTTGATTGATGTTTAATAGATCATTCCGTTGTGGCGAACTAAGTGACTTTATTTCTGAATGTATGTATGTATGACATGAGGATAGAGTAGGGAGGATTTAATAAAATTTCAAAAACCATGTCTTGCATATCTTACAGGACGTCAAATTGGTCATCTTGAAGTAAACCAATCTTAAAAAAATCCCTTCCCTTTTATCCTCAACTTAGAACCACTTCCACTTCACCACGCTGCAAATGTTTTCTCCTGGAATTCGAAAAGAGAAAGCGGAAGGAGAACGGAAGTAACATTGCAGTCAGTAGCCGCAATAGTAGTAGAAAAACTACTGTTTTCTAAACCACTGAGCTTTTACTCTAACGATCTAATCAAAGGAGCTTCTCCAAAAATTGCCGTTTCGTCCGTAAATCAAGGACGCGCCTCCTATGCATCATTGCCACAGTTGCCAACGGAACGACCGCAAGTGCTAAAGCGTCACGCAACTATTTATCGGGCTGACTTTACTGCTGTACCTATAATTGAAACGACTGTCCTAGAAGAAGCATGTTCGAAGGACAAAATATTGACAAACTGTTTGGTGAAAAATGATGCTCAGAATAACGAGAGTATGCTGCGGTGCGCCTTAGAGAATTGAAAAAATGTTATCTAGTTCGAGTTATTAGTATTACTTTTGAAGTGCCTGTTTGTTTTTAGTTCAGTTCTTAGCAACAAAAGTTAAATGTCTTTGATTAACCAAATTTCGCAAAGCGAAGAGAATTTACTAAAGTATTTATTTTCAAATATTCTGTATAGTTAGTCAATAATTGAGAAAGGTCTGATGTAAAACATTCTAAATACATAAAATATGAAAGCCAAATTAAATTTAGCTTGCAATTTATAGGAAATTATAGGGAAGTTATAAAAATACACTGAAATTACAATGTTTTCTAATCGACTCTTACCTTGAATTTTATTAGACCTCTTATTCCAAATCCATTCCTTCTCTTATTGGTTTTATAAAATAATGTTATCCCTCGTTAATACATCTCTAGCCAAAAGCCGTAACAGTCTCAGTGGATTTTTCTTACTTTTTAGTCCTACAAATTAATAACTATTTGCTTTATTTCATTTTGCAGAATTGGTCGAAATTTACACTTTCTTTTATTGTCTTAAGAATAATTTCATTTAATGATTTTATTTAGATGCTTAAAAACAAAACTTATAATTATTTTTTTTTGTCTTGCGGGAATTTATAAATAAGGTTATTAATAAATAAACTAAATATTAATAATAATATTCCCAAAATACAAAATGCGGTGCATAAGTCAACTTAGGGCTGTTCTTCTTTAAACATTCTTTATATTGGACTTGGATATATTTGAGAAATTTAAGGGTGTTATTTGAAACCCGAAATTTAATACTGGAATTAAGTAGCAAAAATCCAGTCACAGCTCATTACTTTCTGACGAGTTACAGCTACGAAATGGACTTTGGTCCTTTGAACTCTAAACTTGTGACTTCTACTTCGTATTTCATTATGCAGGAACCTGTGCGTTAGTTGTTGTTGTTATCTTTGTTATATAGTATAATAGATTTGTACACAGAAGTCGTTAATCTCGCGATTTTTATCGTCATCAACATGTATGAACGTTGAGATTAATTTGTTCCTCATATATGTAATTTTAAACAGGAACAAACAAATTTTGAGCAGAATCACAGATCGCTAAAGCGTTGTATTTGCATAAATATAAATACGAAAAACATACATACATACATAATTTAATGTGCAAAAATATTTATATTTATTTTCTGTACGGATTGAATTGTGTGCATGTGTTTTCTGTGAGTAATGCTACTCGATTCGATTAAAGAGCTTCTGAAACTACGGGACGAAGTCCGTTCAGCTCTGAAATAAGATTGCGTAAGATTTTCGCTTTAAATGTATTATCATAATGCGATTAAATTAGATTATTATTTATTTCTTTTCAACTTAATACAATTCTTCCTCTCAACTTAATTCTAACTAACTTCGTCAAGGCCAAGTTTAAGTTGAAGTTGAAGTTGAAAGTACCGCACTGGCAGCACACTCCCAGGCCACCCCTTCGCTCTGGTGTCGCGTCAAGAAGTCACGCGAACCCGAGCAGTCCGCTCAGCGAACACGAACGAACCTTATCACGCACTGCAACCAGAAATCAATAATTAATTCCGACGCGATTTAAACGGAATCGCAGAGATCCACAGAGGCAAACCCGTGCCTTACGTGTTTTTCTGTCTTACGTAATTCAGTCCCAGACTCGCAGTGCACCAGCCAGGTAAATAGCACTTCTAATGCATAAGACGCAATTCTGTTCGCAATCGATTCGGCTTCCCAGGCTACATCAACAATAACTGTAAATGGACTATTAAAAAAGATGAGGAGGTGGACGATTTGTACCTTTAAAGAGCCGATATTGGAATGACTTGTATATCTACCACCATAATCCTCTAAAGGGATACCCATTTGAGCTAATTCCCTTTTTGTTGTCTCCTGCAGAAAAATATAAAGGTATTATTATATAGTAAGCATTCAATATGTACTTCGATATAAATACTTATAAAATATAAGGCGAATAAGATTTTTTCAATACATATGTAGCACTTACTATGTTTGCTTCCGGCTTATCTATTTTATTCAGAGCCATGCGGTTATTATAATAAATTAATGGTATATACATTTTCAAAAAACCAAGCAGCATCCATATTCCATTTACGGCCCGGGCGGGGTGTAGTCCAGGTTCTACACCCGAGGCTGCATGGCCCAGCTCAGGCGGGGTGTAGTCCAGGTTCTACACCCGAGGCTGCATGGCCCAGCTCAGGCGGGGTGTAGTCCAGGTTCTACACCCGAGGCTGCATGGCCCAGCTCAGGCGGGGTGTAGTCCAGGTTCTACACCCGAGGCTGCATGGCCCAGCTCAGGTGGGGTGTAGTCCAGGTTCTACACCCGAGGCTGTTTCTGTGTCTCCGTCAATTCGCTGGCTCACGGTGTCACAATCGTCGTGGCTCTCGTGGAGTTTTCTCTCCAGATTTTCCAAATCATCCAGCCATAGTTTTTCTGGCGATTTGGTAAGCAAAATTTCTAATTCTGATAATTTTGCTTGACTCTGCTCTGCGAGTTTGTTTTTGTTCTCAACCGTAAACTCCGATAGAGACATATTCAGTAAGTAATCGTAACGATTAACATCTACTGGATCGCCAATACTTCTCTCTTCCTCTTTACTTCGAATGCTCTGTTTCCACTCTAAGACTGGGTCGGCACAATAACCTTGGGCTTTAAGGTGATCAATGATGCCTTTTGCGCAGTCATACGGAGCAGAACTCTTGCTCATTTCTTCGCGCATAAATCTCAACTGTTCTGCTAGACTATCTCTTTCTGCAGTCAGTTGCCCCAGTAGGTATTCAAATCTCTTTTTGTAAAATGGCAAACGCAATGCGAAGAACTCTTGGAGGATGTCACAAGTATTAGAGAAATGGCGTACTTGTTTGGTAATGTCCAAACAATGCATGTTGTCCTCTGTCAGAAATGTTGACAATTTTAGCGACTTGCAACAGACGTCCTCTGACTTGTTGCTGTCGAAATAATTGTTGATGAAATCCACTTGAATATTTACATTCCTTGTTCTGCGTTGGATGTTGTAGTTGGTAATGTGCCTGGTTTCCTTTATTAACTTTGTAAGTACATTTTCGTACTTTTCCAAAGTAAGTCCGATTGGGAGTTCTGTTATTTTTATCGTATTATGTGGAATAATACGCAACTTGCCCCAAGAAATGTATTGGTTGTCGACGATGTGCTCAATTTTGCCCTTGAAATTCCTGTACTGCGGTTTCATTCGGACAGCACTTTCATTTGCAATCATGCGTCTCAGATTTTGTATTATATCTAGAGCGCTGTGATTGAATATTTTCGTCGTCCAGCCATTACCAATTCCTTCAGCCCCATTAACCAGAATCATGGGTATAATGGGCAGGTAATATTTCGGCTCGATTTTTTTGCCGCCGCTGACTTCATAAGTCAATAAGGGATCATCGGCAGGGTGGAAAATAAGACGTGCTAGGGGCGACAACTTCGTTGAAGTATAAGTTGCATTCCCTGCGTCTTTACCACCTTCCAATTGACTTCCTAAATGGCTGCAAGCATCCAGAAGATTTAAATTATTGGAGCCCACATAGTTGTGTGCAAGTCTGTTAATTATATACTCAAGGAGCTTTGCAGAGGGATGGTAATCCGTACGAAATGCTACCATGCCACATAATGTTTGCACTCCAATTTCTGGTCCGTGTGCGTCATTCAGCATGGTGAATATAATTTTTCGTTGGGCGGTCTTCAGACCATCAATAATGCTTGGGAAATTACGCAAATTCTCTGCGTTAAAAGATAATACTAAATCAAGCATTATGAAGTCAGAGAATGTCACTTCTTTTGTGCCTTTAGTATATAAGTACCGAGCTGACTTGCCACAGCTTTCGCGTCTTTTGGTCTCCTCCACATGAGACAGTATCCACTTCCTGCGTGTCTCAGCGTGGTCACACGAAAAAGCCATGCGAATGTGGTCATCGTCATCACTGCCATTATATTTGAATGCTACGCGGTGATTTTCCATTTCGTGGAAATATTTGTGCGCCTCATTAGGGGTCGAGCTAGCCAGTCCTTTATAATACTTGCAAGCGTAGCTGTCTGCATTTGGTGTTTCCATTCTCCATTCTTCATACTCTGGCATTGAGTAGAAGTACAGCACTGCTTCTGACGTCACCTTAATGAGGGGTGTTAAAAAACACTCGACAAAATCCAACCGCAGTAGCTCTGGCCAGTAAGTGTGGAAGAAATTAATAATCAATCCTTTGATGTGGGCACCATCTACATCGGCATCGGACATAATCATTACTTTTCCATAACGTAATGATTTGACGTCTTCCCTGGTAAGGTATTGTTTACCTTCTTCGAAACCAATAACTTTGTACAACTGCTGTATTATTTGGTTTTTCAGGGAATTTTTCAACGTCGAGTCCCGGACGTTCTTCAATTTCCCACATAATGGGAAAACGCCGTAAAAATGTCTGTCGATAACATCCAAACCAGTAACAGCAACTGCTTTGCCCGAGTCACCCTCAGTAATTATTAGGGTGCACTTAGCGGAATTTTCTCCACCTGCTTCCCTAGCATCGACTAGCTTCGGAATCTTCAGCGGCATTGCAATCGGAGTTGCAAATTCATCCAGCTGATCGTCAGTCGATGGTTCCCGGCTAGGTGCTTCCGTAATCTCCACATTTTCCTGGTTTTCGGATTGATTAATTTCTTCCACCAATCTGCGTTTATGATAATTGCTGATGTCTTCTGAAGTACCTTCCTTCCGCTTCCGCTGATGAACTAACTTTTTGTGATGTAACAACAAATCATTTGTGGTGGAATGACACATTCTTCGCAAATTGCGGAATCAATTTTTTTTTTGTGCACTGTTGTCAAGTGCATATAAAACTTGTTATAAGTTTTGAACTTTAACAAGCGTCCTTCGGTTACGCAGTCGCAAAACCATGGTCCTGCAAAAGATTTGTAATAATGTGCTTAAAAACGGTTTAAACGAAAATTTAAAATGAACAATATTTGCGCCACAAACAAAAACATTTAATGAAGCAATAAACCTTGCTTTAGAAATAGAGAGAAACCAAAACTCAAGTGCCCAAATATGGTTTATAAACAAAAATAGAAATAACTACAGACCTAACGACACACAAGCAAATTTGACCTTCTACAACAACAACAACGACTCCAACAGCCGACAAAATTCATACAATAATTTTAATATTAACAACAGGAATTATCACATTAACACTTCTTTTAACAACAACCACAGAACACAAATACCAGGTACAGTAATAACACGACCCCAAACAGAAACAACAATAACAAAAACAACAACAAAAATACTACATATCAACAACAGCAATGCAGAAATAACACTAACAATAGAGTTTACACATTGGATGCTCAAGAAAACGAGCTGGGCTCGGGAGACAATTAAATTCCCCCTCCGGAAAGCCAAAAACATTTCCAAAATTTTATATTATTTCCAAGAATGCTACAAACTTTGTGGAATTGCATGATAAAAATAAAAAACTTAAATTTTTGATAGATATTTCTATTGATTGTCTTTTAAGTTTACAGTGCGAGCATTGGCATTTTTAATTGATTTGTAATCTTTCACTTAAAATTAAAAGCTTTTGCATGAAAAAAAAAATAAAAAAATTATTCAACAATGCCGCGGCGAAGACGTTCACAAATTGGCCGACGAACACGCCACAGCAGTCAAATACGTTTAAATAGATCTAATCAGGATGAAGAGGAGCGATTAAAAAGTAATGAATTAGCAAGGCAACGAAAGGCACGATCAAGATCAAATCAAAATAAATAAATAATAAAATAGCAAAATATGTCCGGGATTTTTTGTTTTACTTCCACATCTCTTAGAATCCTGAAATTTTTCACAGATGTTTCTGGGCATCTAATGTTGATGAGAAAAATCGCAAATTTCAAAAATCTAAACGGCTTCGCCATTTTTTTGCAAAAAATCGGATTGGGAGAAAATTTGTATTTTTTTTCCTAGATTGTGGACGATTAATTTGTCAGATTTTATTATGAAAAAATTTTAGAATTTAAAAATTTAATAATTTAAATATTTAATAATTTAATAATTTAAAAATTTACTAATTTTTCATAATAATTTAATTTCATTGAATTTGTTTTGTTTGTGACTATTTGAACATTAGTATATCGGAAGGTGGGCGATATCATCTAAGGCTACTTCTATGACATGTGACAGGAGATATCAGTTTTGAGAACTGTGCACGAGGTCACATTCAAAACATTCAAAGAGGCATGCAAGGAGTTGGGTATCTTAGAAGACGATTCTGTTTGGGAAGCCACACTGGCTGGGAAGCCAGAGAATTGTTTGCTTTAATCTGTGTTTTTGGGTGCCTACTTGAGCCGCAGAAGACCTACCTGGAAAACACCCGGATCATTGTAGAACTCATGCACACTATGAAAATTTAGCCCTACGCGATGTCCGACAAATTCTTACTTTACATGGTAAAAGTTGTACTGACTTCGGTATTAAAACTCCACCTCAAGACTTGCCTCATGATGCCGGAGCAGCACTTGATATAAAGAACCAAAAAGCAAGAGGTAAGATATGGTCGAATGCTTAAACGATGAACAGGGTGTTGCTTTAATAGAGTTATATATGCAATATACACATCTAGCAGATTATCAAAATGCTTTTTCCTAGATGCACCTGGGGGAAGTGGAAATCCTACCTATACAAAACCCTCTTGCGCGTGGTGCGAGGAAAGGCGATATAGCGTTACCTGTGCCTCCACGGGAATCGCGGTCAACTTTTTAAAAGGAAGTTGCACCTACCATTCCCAATTCAAACTGCCAGTCTCGCTGATGGAGACGACGGTTATCACAAAAAATGTTGCTTTTAAAGAAATATTCCCAAACAATATTTGAATCAAATTCAAACAATCGATATTAATTGCGATTAATTTTTTACTTTTCATGCTACAAAATAAATAAACCAAAAAAGTGTAAGGTAAGAAAGTCCAAAAGACTTCGCAATTTTTGTTACGAAATAAATAACAAATAATAACTTCCTGGCGAAGTCAGGCTTATATACTAGTATGGAATAAAGAAATGCAAAAAGGAATATTTGTACGAAATTGCATTTCCCCAAAAGGAAATATAGGTCATATAAAAATGTTAAACACAAATGATACTACTGTTACTATACATAAAATTGAACTAGAGTCCGACCCATTAACAAATTATGATATTCTAACATCAAGAACAGTGAATAACACCACAGAATAAACAGTATACAGAGAGCTGTGTAACAGAGCTTTGTCGCTGTTAATTTGTCGGGCGACTTAGTTCTCTGCTGTTATTAGTTAGGCAAGTTTCATCAAAAGAGCGAGTTCAGTGCACACTCTACCAACAAACACACATGATATGAGAGTGCTGTTTCTCTTGTTCACGTTCGTTCGAAGATCTTTTCGAATGATTACATATGTTTTTGTCCCTATCTGTTGTGTGTAACGCCATTGATGGAAAAATATTTTCCTTCTTTGGTGCAGAATATCTGCAAATGTTTTTTTATTGAGAAAATTAATGCGAAGTTAGATGCATACAACTGGAAGAGTATGGAAGGTGCGGAATGTCTGCTTGTGTTGAATTAGTGATATTAATGCGAAATTAGATGCATAAGAACTGGACGAATGTCAGGACACGTATATATTAGTTACACACTGGCGTAGATGGACCCTAATGTGCAGAGCTGAAAATCAATTATTGTGACGGTTGGCAGGTGAGCAGCCTTCTCCTCTCCCCCGCACTCATGATTGTCTGTACCAGAATCTGACTACTTACAGCTTTGTGAAAAATGTGTTTGTTGTGGTAAAAAGTGATGACTCGTTTTATGTTCGTATTGTGTTTGGTTCGTGGGGTGAACCGATCGTCTCATTGCCCTGTTTTTTGTGTATGTTGTGGTGGGATTATTATTATTGTCATTATTATTATTGTGTTTATTATTATTACTATTATTGTTATTATTTTTAGTTTAATAAATAAATTATTATTATCATATATTGTTTAATATTGTTGTCATCATTACTATTATTGTTATTTTGCGGTGCGGTGAAACTACACAAATACACTAACTAATGAATTACCCCACTTCCAAAAATTTTTCCTAAAGCTGCTAGCCTAGCACTATTTCCCAGTAATTATATAAGTATAGACAAAAAATATATATAAAAATAAGGTATACATTACATATGTTTTTGTCCCTATCTGTTGTGTGTAACGCCATTGATGGAAAAATATTTTCCTTCTTTGGTGCAGAATATCTGCAAATGTTTTTTTATTGAGAAAATTAATGCGAAGTTAGATGCATACAACTGGAAGAGTATGGAAGGTGCGGAATGTCTGCTTGTGTTGAATTAGTGATATTAATGCGAAATTAGATGCATAAGAACTGGACGAATGTCAGGACACGTATATATTAGTTACACACTGGCGTAGATGGACCCTAATGTGCAGAGCTGAAAATCAATTATTGTGACGGTTGGCAGGTGAGCAGCCTTCTCCTCTCCCCCGCACTCATGATTGTCTGTACCAGAATCTGACTACTTACAGCTTTGTGAAAAATGTGTTTGTTGTGGTAAAAAGTGATGACTCGTTTTATGTTCGTATTGTGTTTGGTTCGTGGGGTGAACCGATCGTCTCATTGCCCTGTTTTTTGTGTATGTTGTGGTGGGATTATTATTATTGTCATTATTATTATTGTGTTTATTATTATTACTATTATTGTTATTATTTTTAGTTTAATAAATAAATTATTATTATCATATATTGTTTAATATTGTTGTCATCATTACTATTATTGTTATTTTGCGGTGCGGTGAAACTACACAAATACACTAACTAATGAATTACCCCACTTCCAAAAATTTTTCCTAAAGCTGCTAGCCTAGCACTATTTCCCAGTAATTATATAAGTATAGACAAAAAATATATATAAAAATAAGGTATACATAAGGTATACGATATATATAAGAATATGTTGAGAATTTAAAAACAAAACAAAAATGAAAAACATTGACACAAAAAACACAAAAACAAACAAAAACCGGGAAACAAACAAAAATTGTTATAGAAGTGTCAATAAAAGACCCTCCCATAACAATCATAAGTAGGTCTTTTTGCCTAAAACTACGTTACAGGCACGCCCAGAAACGTTTTTCGTCCCTGGCCTGAAAGGGACTCATCAGTGGGCTTTTTGCATATATAAGCGCTTGCAAACATAACTAGTATGTGTGCAATCACCTATACATACACAGAAAATGGCCAATAATGGCTAAAGGAGACAATTAATTCTTTAAAATTGCCTCAAAAGGCGACAGACATTAATGAGTATTATATTAAATAATAATTAATTAATACAATAATCATTAGATGATAATAATATATTAATTGCTAGATGATAATAATTTAATATAATATATAATGATATAATATAATATAAATTAATAGGCGAAAAATTAAAAACCACTTACCATTCCTCAGGAAGACAGCGACCACACGCGACGAGAGTTGAACACATACTAACTGATGTGTTCACCTCTATTGCATACCCATAAATATGGGTGATGCAAAATTTTTCCATATAGGGGAGGGTCAAACTCAAACCCTGAAAAATGGCAGTTCTGGAGGTTTTTAAGCAATTATTAGGATGGGGAGGGGAAAATTATAAAATTTAAAGGAACTTAAACCCCTAAAACTTAAAATTTAAATCTTTAAAATGATAATGATATAATATAATATAAATTAATAGGCGAAAAAATTAAAAACCACTTACCATTCCTCAGGAAGACAGCGACCACACGCGACGAGAGTTGAACGCATACTAACTGATGTGTTCACCTCTATTGCATACCCATAAATATGGGTGATGCAAAATTTTTCCATATAGGGGAGGGTCAAACTCAAAACCTGAAAAATGGCAGTTCTGGAGGTTTTTAAGCAATTATTAGGATGGGGAGGGGAAAATTATAAAATTTAAAGGAACTTAAACCCCTAAACTTAAAATTTTAATCTTTAAAATGATAATGATATAATATAATATAAATTAATAGGCGAAAAAATTAAAAACCACTTACCATTCCTCAGGAAGACTGCGACCACACGCGACGAGAGTTGAAACACATACTAACTGATGTGTTCACCTCTATTGCATACCCATAAATATGGGTGATGCAAAATTTTTCCATATAGGGGAGGGTCAAACTCAAACCCTGAAAAATGGCAATTCTGGAGGCTTTTTAGCAATTATTAGGATGGGGAGGGGAAAAATTGTAAAATTTAAAGAACTTGAATCCCTATAGTTAAAATTTAAATCTTTAAGATGGAACCTATAATTACACTAAGTGTATTACATTAATTGAATTAAAAATCCCAAATTTTAAAAGATTAAATAATAACAATATTAAATATAATAAATACGTAGAATATAAAAATTCATTAAATATAATATAATACATATAATTAGGGAGAAGAAAGAGGAAAAATCGAAAAACCACTTACCATTCCTCAGGAGGCAGCGACCACACGCGACGAGAGTTGAACACATACTAACTGATGTGTTCACCTCTATTGTTTACCCATAACTATGGGTGATGCGTATTTTTTATATAGGGGAGGGTCGATCTCAAACCCTGAAAAATGGCAGTTCTGGGGGCTTTTTAGCAATTAAAAAGGGTCACTTACTAAATAATTATTAATTTTATTATTATTTTTATTTTTTATTATTAGTTTCATTGTTATCTTTATTTTTATCTTTAGTTTCATTGTTGTTATCTTTTTGTTAATTATTT
>OX451345.1:46799302-47014302 GCA_949629155.1 Myopa testacea | reverse complement strand
AGTTTAGGAGATTTGGCATATACGACGTAGAGTTTAGGAGATTTGGCATTCATTTCCAGGAAAAGCACTTCTTCACAACAGATTGTAAACAAAGGAGAAAAACATTTTCATTTGCACTTTTCTCAGGCATTTTAAGACCCACAGACTTCGTTTATGTATCAAAATTTTTGTAAAAATCTCGGCTTTCCGCCTATCGAGTTGTCATTTTGGACAACTGCTCCTAAGTGGCCAGCAACGGTACTTGACCAATCTGGAGAATTATTAGGTTTATATCTAGAACCGAGCAAGCTAGGGAAATAGTTTTTATGCACGAATGAGAGGAGCAATATACTCTTCAAGATAGAACAGGTGTCATTTAGGTAGAAAATGTTTAAATAGCCAGCAACGGTAATTAACCAATTTGGAGACCCCAAATTGGGATCTCTGTTATCTCTGTTCCAGAGCAAGGTAGGGTAATAATTTTTATGCACGAATGTGAGGAAGAACATCCTCTTCAAGATAGAACAGGTGTCGTTTAGGTAGAAAATGTTTAAATAGCCAGCAAAGGTAATTAACCAATTTGGAGACCCCAAATTGGGATCTCTGTTATCTCTGTTCCAGAGCAAGGTAGGGTAATAATTTTTATGCACGAATGTGAGGAATAGTGTCCTCTTCGAGATGTAATAGGTTTCATCGAGGTAGAAAATGTTTAAATAGCCAGCAACGGTAATTAACCAATTTGGAGACCCCAAATTGGGATCTCTGTTATCTCTGTTCCAGAGCCAGGTCGGGTAATAGTTTGTATGCACGAGTGTGAGGAAGAACATCCTCTTCAAGATAGAATAGGTCTCGTTTAGGTAGAAAATGTTTAAATAGCCAGCAAAGGTAATTAACCAATTTGGAGACCCCAAATTGGGATCTCTGTTATCTCTGTTCCAGAGCAAGGTACGACAATAATTTTTATGCACGAATGTGAGGAGTAGTGTCCTCTTCGAGATGTAATAGGTTTCATCGAGGTAGAAAATGTTTAAATAGCCAGCAACGGTAATTAACCAATTTGGGGCTCGAAATTGGCATCTCAATTATCTCTGTACCAGAGCAAGGTACGACAATAATTTTTATGCACGAATGTGAGGAGTAGTGTCCTCTTCGAGATGTAATAGGTTTCATCGAGGTAGAAAATGTTTAAATAGCCAGCAACGGTAATTAACCAATTTGGGGCTCGAAATTGGCATCTCAATTATCTCTGTACCAGAGCAAGGTACGACAATAATTTTTATGCACGAATGTGAGGAGTAGTGTCCTCTTCGAGATGTAATAGGCTTCATCGAGGTAGAAAATGTTTAAATAGCCAGCAACGGTAATTAACCAATTTGGGGCTCGAAATTGGCATCTCAATTATCTCCGTACCAGAGCAAGGTACGACAATAATTTTTATGCACGAATATGAGGAGTAGTGTCCTCTTCGAGATGTAATAGGTTTCATCGAGGTAGAAAATGTTTAAATAGCCAGCAACGGTATCTAAATACATTGAATTATCGCTATTTTGAAATAGATTTGTATGAAAACGGTTCATCGGATTTTCAAGATCTTTGTGTTAAAAAGTTTCCGAAAGAGTCCTCTTTCGATCCCCCCAGCTGTCATTTTGTCGACATTAATCCTAATTCTATAAAAACGCATCTAATTGTAGTATCATTTTAATAATCGCTTTGTTTACCTTTTTCATTTCCAGGAAAAGCACTTCTTCACAACAGATTGTAAACAAAGGAGAAAAACATTTTCATTTGCACTTTTCTCAGGCATTTTAAGACCCACAGACTTCGTTTATGTATCAAAATTTTTGTAAAAATCTCGGCTTTCCGCCTATCGAGTTGTCATTTTGGACAACTGCTCCTAAGTGGCCAGCAACGGTACTTGACCAATCTGGAGAATTATTAGGTTTATATCTAGAACCGAGCAAGCTAGGGAAATAGTTTTTATGCACGAATGAGAGGAGCAATATACTCTTCAAGATAGAACAGGTGTCATTTAGGTAGAAAATGTTTAAATAGCCAGCAACGGTAATTAACCAATTTGGAGACCCCAAATTGGGATCTCTGTTATCTCTGTTCCAGAGCAAGGTAGGGTAATAATTTTTATGCACGAATGTGAGGAAGAACATCCTCTTCAAGATAGAACAGGTGTCGTTTAGGTAGAAAATGTTTAAATAGCCAGCAAAGGTAATTAACCAATTTGGAGACCCCAAATTGGGATCTCTGTTATCTCTGTTCCAGAGCAAGGTAGGGTAATAATTTTTATGCACGAATGTGAGGAATAGTGTCCTCTTCGAGATGTAATAGGTTTCATCGAGGTAGAAAATGTTTAAATAGCCAGCAACGGTAATTAACCAATTTTGAGACCCCAAATTGGGATCTCTGTTATCTCTGTTCCAGAGCCAGGTCGGGTAATAATTTGTATGCACGAGTGTGAGGAAGAACATCCTCTTCAAGATAGAACAGGTCTCGTTTAGGTAGAAAATGTTTAAATAGCCAGCAAAGGTAATTAACCAATTTGGAGACCCCAAATTGGGATCTCTGTTATCTCTGTTCCAGAGCAAGGTACGACAATAATTTTTATGCACGAATGTGAGGAGTAGTGTCCTCTTCGAGATGTAATAGGTTTCATCGAGGTAGAAAATGTTTAAATAGCCAGCAACGGTAATTAACCAATTTGGGGCTCGAAATTGGCATCTCAATTATCTCTGTACCAGAGCAAGGTACGACAATAATTTTTATGCACGAATGTGAGGAGTAGTGTCCTCTTCGAGATGTAATAGGTTTCATCGAGGTAGAAAATGTTTAAATAGCCAGCAACGGTAATTAACCAATTTGGAGACCCCAAATTGGGATCTCTGTTATCTCTGTTCCAGAGCCAGGTCGGGTAATAATTTGTATGCACGAGTGTGAGGAAGAACATCCTCTTCAAGATAGAACAGGTGTCGTTTAGGTAGAAAATGTTTAAATAGCCAGCAACGGTAATTAACCAATTTGGAGACCCCAAATTGGGATCTCTGTTATCTCTGTTCCAGAGCAAGGTCGGGTAATAATTTTTATGCACGAGTGTGAGGAAGAACATCCTCTTCAAGATAGAACAGGTGTCGTTTAGGTAGAAAATGTTTAAATAGCCAGCAACGGTAATTAACCAATTTGGAGACCCCAAATTGGGATCTCTGTTATCTTTGTTCCACAGCAAGGTCGGGTAATAATTTTTATGCACGAGTGTGAGGAAGAACATCCTCTTCAAGATAGAACAGGTGTCGTTTAGGTAGAAAATGTTTAAATAGCCAGCAACGCTATCTAAATACATCGAATTATCGGTATTTTGAAATAGATTTGTATGAAAACGGTTCATCGGATTTTCAAGATCTTTGTGTTAAAAAGTTTCTGAAAGAGTCCTCTTTCGATCCCCACAACTGTCATTTTGTCGACATTAATCCTAATTCTATAAAAACGCATCGAATTGTAGCATCATTTTAATAATCGCTTTGTTTACCTTTTTCATTTCCAGGAAAAGCAGCAGATTGTAAACAAAGGAGAAAAGCATTTTCATTTCCACTTTTTTCAGGCATTTTAAGACCCACAGACTTCGTTTATGCATCAAAATTTTTGGAAAAGTCTCGGCTTTCCGCCTATCTAGTTGTCATTGTGGACAACTGCTCCAAAGTGGCCAGCAACGTTACTTGACCAATCTGGAAAATTATCGGGTTTATATCTAGAACCGAGCGAGCTAGGGCAATAGTTTTTATGCACAAATGTGAAAAGGAATATCCTCTTCCAGATAGAACAGTTGTCATTTAGGTAGAAAATGTTTAAATAGGTCAGCAGCGGTTCTGAACTTTGTTCAAAATACGTGTACGGATTTTCTTTAATATATAAATAAATCTAACGGCTACAATGGTTGTTTTACATTTTGGTGCTTGCTATTGATGTTCGCTTTAGAACTGCATACTTGGTAGGTGTCCTGTCGCATCACAATTTCCAGCAGCTGCTCTTGAAGCATCGAGGATATTATTGGAAATATCTTTGAAACCAAGCAAGCTAGGTTACTCATTGCAGTGTCAAAAAATGTGTAAAAATATAGTCCTTAAGATAGGGTAGGCGTGGTTTAGGTAGAAAATTTTTTAAACCCCAGCAATGGCAATTTTCTGTTGGGTTCCACATACTCTTTTTAAAATTTGCCCAATTAGTCTGATTTATTGAATTACTAGATATTTTATAATAATCCAGGGAGATAGGCCATAATTTTTCCTTCAAAACTGCATATTAGGTTTTCTTATTGCAATTATCGTTTATTTTTAATAATTTTTCCTATAAATCATCAAACCTACGTTCCACACAGCAACGAAAAAAATAAACCACCCTAAATCGTTGCTAACTTTCGTTGCTATTTGCACGCACGTCTTCAAGTTGACAACATGACATCATTATTTCATTGTCATTCATCCATAAAAAAAAAAGTAACCACACAGTAAATGAGAAAGCGCACGGATAAAAGCAAGAGAACGAAATTTTGGAAATTCAAAGGAATTTATTGATTTGTAGGAAATTATTTACTGAGAGAGTTATTTATTGTTTAATTGTGAAATTTCTTTTCAATGAATTAATGAAATAATACGATTTATACATGTACATATGTGAGGTCCGAAAAACGGTAGCAATGATAAACAGCTGATTTTGACATTTGAAACGTAAAAATAGAAAAGAGAAAAATAAATTCTTGTCGCCGTTTACATTCTGTTGAGGAAGTTTAATGGAGATGCCAAACAATTTAAATGTTCTTTTAAGAAAATTTTACTTCTTATTTATTTACTTATATTTTTTTAATCTCATAAAAATGTTAAATATACGGAAATATATACTATGTATATATAATAAACTCTTCACTTCTTGCACAAACTTGTATAAGTTAAACAGAAAGATCATTGAATTTTTCATGATTGATTTATACATATCTACATACTTGTGAATGTATATATAACAGTAGTTTAAGGCTACGTGATGTTTATTGTGTTTAATATATATTAATATATGAGTACAGTATGACCTCGCTACTTTGGACTATTAAGTAATCCGATCAGCTCTTTGTTTGGTTCAGTTTAAATTCAACTGTAGTCCGGACATTATTTTGAAATTTGGTTTCGATGGTTTAAAGGTAACGGAACTTGATAATATAATGATATAATGTTGTTAACATGTCTGACTTCGAAAGAAATATAAGTAATAATTTTAATAAAATTAAATCCGAAGGTTAATAAAATCTTCAAAATCACCAAGTATTTTATGGAACTATATGATCCGGAAATTCTAATTATCTGAGTTCAACCGGAACTTCATTTGTCCGGGCTGGCGAGGTTATACTGTACAACCGTTTTGTTTTTAAACATGTTTTAATGTGCTACATACTTTAGTTTACCATCAGATCATCTTTCACTCCTCAGGATTATTTTTCTCAAATTATGTTGTATTCATACAATATATTAGCGCGTATCTCGTTAGAGTGACTTTTGTTGTTACGTTTGAGTTTAAGTTTATGTTTTGCACACGTTTGCGTTTCACTGCATTAATAATTTGGCATACTTTTGGTTTTATTTACGTTGTTTGTTTTGTTGGCCACGCGTATCTTGTAAACATTCTGTTTTTCACATGGACCATTCAAAGTAATAATAAAACCAAAATATAAACACGCGCCCAAGAATTCGCGCAGCGGAGACGTGTAGCAAGCCGTCCGTACGTTTTTGTAGCTAAACAGCGACTGTCAAATTTTAGACGTGCAAAAATACAAGTGCTACTCTCGATTTTCTTTCATTCCAAAAATGGTTTTATGATTACTTTTTCCGTCAGCTTATTCTATGTCAAACTCTTATGTTTATTCGGTTTATTCTGTTTATTTAATCTTTTTCTTTAAATTAATAAATAAATTTCACTACAGCAATAACATCTTAATACAGCGATGATAAAATTTCATTTTAATAAAGTAAAATCTGCACATAATTTTTATAATGAGACACTCTGTTAATAACATGGTAACATAAAGAGATAGATTCTGTGAAACAAATAAAGTTTCATTTGAGAGATTTTACAAATTGAAAACGTTGACTACAGTGGTGGCTAGAATAAAATTACTTCAGCCATTGGTGAGTTTTAGTACATGCTAATTTTTTTCTAGATTTTATTGAGTTTTTTTTAGATTTAAAAAGTACACAAACTACATAGAATGCATAAATATCTGTGGAAGAAATACCAAATATGACTGTAATATTTCGTGTTGCGTTTATTTCGCGTTTTGTTTTGTGGTTTTCGTATTTTTCGAAGAATTGAGAGAGGAAAATCTGTAAACCTCTCAAACGCAATTGAAACGCGAAACCAAATGCAAACGCAATTTTGTTGGTAATTTACATGCTTTGCAGACTTCAGTATGTTTTTGTGGTATGATGGATAACCTATTTCGTGGAAATCGTGTTTCAAACCACACGATTGCAAGAAGCTTTGCTTTGGTGCTCAAATTGTTGCCATACATCAATTATAGCACTAATTCATTGGGATTCCTAAGTAATATTCATAAAAATGCTTCTCAGAACCAAAAGAGTCAATCCTAATGATAGTTATTAGTTATGATGCAATTAAAAAATTTAATTTGCAATGCATTAGAGAATTTTTCATTTACTCTTAATTTACCTAATTAATTTAATTCAATTGCATCTAACGTGTACTTCCATTGATGAAGCATGAACATAAGTTTAGAATTATAAATCTCCCCATAATTTAAGCCATCACTGTGATGAATTCTATTTTTAAAAAAGATAATTCTAAGAGAAAGAGAGAGAGAGAGAGAGAGAGAGAGAGAGACCGCGCACATTCTGTCTCTCAGAACACGTATAGTGAGAGCTTTCTTCAGCTTTTTATTTATGTACATATACATATATGGAGCTCTCCCTCTTTTCATGGATGAAAAGTAGCACGTTTTATTTCTTGATTATACGAATTAATAAGTTAATTCTAAGGTTTGTGATATTAAATTCTAATTAAAATAAATGGTTAACAATAATAAATCTACTGTTTTACACATTCATGTACATAAATAATATGTACATATATAAATAATAAATTCCATTTATAAGGGTTATTAAAATTAAAGTAGTTATTAAATTATAAATGATTGCAAGTGTTTTAGGGCCAGTTTTTCAGTGCTCGGTTATCGTCGTTTCTCAGTTAAACTCCGGTTAATTTATCTTTTTAATAGATAAAGAAACAGCTGTTTCTTCGAGTACAGACATTTACCTTTGTGCAAAACTATGCTAATAATTTTGTTTATTTGCACCAGAATAGCTGTTCCCTTTGTAAAAATGAAAATATTGACAGGTGCTGCCAAAATAGGTTGAAACATCAACTTATAGTAACGAGTATACGCTAAATACTCGTTGCATTTAGATAAATTCGCTATGAAATCTAGATAAGATACGTTTAATATAGATAAGTTAAACTCGCACTGTAAAACTTAAATCTCAGTTAACTTTTATTTGGCGTTTAACTAAACGCCGTTTAAACGAACACTGAAAAACAGGCCCCTAATATATTAGATATTGGGTTGGGGAAAAAGTATTCGCCGTTTTTTTCATAGCTTCACTGTAGTGTCATAACTTTGAAACGGTTAGTTGCATCTGGCAACTTTTTCTTTTCCTCAACAGGTGACAAATCAGCTGATAATTTTATTGAGATTGGTGCGCCGTGTTAAAAGTTACTGTGGTACCTAAATAAGTGCGTCTTGCGTTGCGTTTATCACTGCGACTTAGAAACAACGCGGCGCTATACCGAAATAACAGCGTTGCGTCACCATATGTTTTGACAAAAAGTTTTTAAACATTCACCAAACTTCAGCCGCCAACTTCACTTCGTAGCGCATGTCAAAATTGGAAATTCGAAGTGGTCTCCGTCAGTGCGTTTCTTATTTCAGCCACTTCCATAAGACTGTGTGTTCCAATAATTTTGACAGAAACGCAACACACGACGCACTTACAGCCTTATTCCAAGAGTCACGGTGACTAAGACGACAATCGTCTCTGACGAGTTACGACGACGTAACAGACCTATTCCAAGAGTGACGGAACTCGCCTCGTCTTGCTCTTACGTCGCGGTCTCGGCACTATACGTTTATTTTACAACCATTGTTATTTGCCAAAAGGGTTTGTGCATAAGATACAAATTTTAGTGATGGTAGACGAAAATATTATAGTTGTGGTTAATTTCAATTAATGAAAACCTTATAAATTTGTTTTTTTTTGGCAACAAACGTTTCCAAAATATAGAATAAACTTGGCAAATTATATGTGGATTGATATATGTGCTATTGTATATTATTTCGTTTAAATTGTAGCAAAAAATTGTTTTTCTCTTTTTGGTAGTTACCAGTACCATGAAGAAAATGGTAAACAAAGACAGTTTCAATTCCACGCGGAGAATTGAGCAATCTTAAAATGCTTTTATAAGTGTTTTTAAACAAACACTTACATAAAAAATACACACTGCATTTTTATTTTGTACGTTGAGTTGTGCGCGAAAATATGGACTCTGTCGATTAATTTTTGGTTTTGTAAATTTCGTGAATTTTGCTTCCTTTTCTAGAATCATTATAAAAATCATCAATTTCATATATTGAGCTACATATAACTAAAAAAAATTATATAAAGCATAAATACGAAGTACAGCTTTATATTGTGCACTAAATTAATTTATGTTTTGTATGAGACGACAACTAAAAAGCACTCGTCTTATTTAAGACGATAATCGTCTCTAAATCCTCTCTCAGAATACCTCAAGCCGACCAAAGTTTACGTCGTTGACGATTGAGAGACGATTTTTAAGACGACCGTGACTCTTGGAATACCTAAGACGATTTAGACACGATTTAGAGACGACCGTGACTCTTGGAATAAGGCTATTATTTAGGTGCCACAGTTATTCGAAAGCAATGTAAAATTTTTGAAAAAATACCCTAAATTTTACAATTTTACTACGACAGAAGACAATTCTACGACAGAAGACATTCTACGACAATTTTACTACGAAAAGAAAGAATGCTACACAGGCATGTGAAAAGATTTGTGGTGTTTATGGCGAAGGTACTGTATCCCAATCAACTGCCAGGAAGTGGTTCGCATGCTTTTGTTCCGGGAATTTTTAAGTGAAAGATGCTCTTCGCTCTGGTCAGCTATCACCTAAAAAGTCGATGAAACTATGGAGTAGTCACGACATCCCGAAGGAGCTGAAGATCGACCACAGAAAAGATTTAAACCATTTGCATAATGTTGGTTTTACAAAGAAGCTCGATGTTCTCAATGGCGGTCCTCAAGAACTGAGTGCAGAAAATTTAATGGACCGCAGTTCCATCTGCGATTCGCTGTTAAAACGGAATGAAATCGACCCATTTTTGGATGGTATGGTAACAGGTGATGAAAACTGGATCAAGTACGAAAATTAATTACCAATTAATTATTGGAGCCCTACAGCCGATGATATAGCGAAGTTTTCTATAATATTGATCAGCGTTACCTCCTGAAACAATTTGGCTGTGTCAGAACGAGTAGAATCTAATCTATATCTATCTTTGATATCGGAAATAGAGAAAATTTAACCACTGCCACGCCTACTTTTTATTAACATTAACAATAAATTAAATAACATGAAAACATGTATTTGGAATTCGAAAAATCTATGAAAATATAGCAAATTTGATTACTTAAATGAATTTAAATTTAAAAATTATTTTAACAGTTTGAAAATTTTAAATGTATTTCATAAACAAATTATATATTGTAATTAATATTAGATAAAATAAAATGTATTATAAAAATTACAATAAATATTATACTTTAGTTTAAGAAAGTTTACACCAGTTACATAAGGTTTTTCGTTTATTTTTTCAATCTTGTACTTGCGCCCTTTGAAGCCCTTGCGAAGGAATACTTTTTGACGAATTTCATATTAATCATTTCGGATTATTTCTTCACATTTAATTTTTGAAGATTTTGTTTATGCATCTTTGCCTCTGTGCCCCCCCCCCCCCCCTCCTCTTCCCTTTAAAAAAACGTCATACAAGTCACGAAGTATTCTTCTCGAAATTCCAATTTACAAAATCTCACGCCTTACATTCAGTATTTACTCAATCGGTTATACCGATCGTAAATTCATTCACCTCTATGGAAGGCGGGGCCTAAACAAATCGGCGAGTCCTGCCTCCAACCGCATCGCATTAGAATGTCTTCAGAAAAATGAAAAAGAATATGTTAAAAATAGAAACCACTCGACGACACTTAAAAACTCGAGTGTGATACTCAAAACACCAACAGATGACATCGAAGAATTCTGAAATTTTGTCAACCCAACCAAAAGTGCTGCGAGTGTTGACGCGCGTGGAGCACCGCTCAAGAATATATCGGGAAATCCGTTATCCGTGCGACAACCGAGTAAACAAATAAGAATATAGTTCGGCGGCGAAATTTTAAGGAAATAATTTCAATCAGAAAACAAATATGAAAAGTTAGTGTTTTTAAAGAAATCGAAAAACGAGAAAATTGTAAAAAGAGAAGTTCTAAAAATTTGAAATTAAGGACTTCTTAGGAGAGATCAAGGGCGAAGGTACATAATCGGTATAGTTATGACAAGGTAATCAAAATGACAAAATACGATGCCAATCCTATCTTACAAAATGGATTAAGCACTGCAACAACAACAACAATTCAAGCGGTCAATAGGATGTTTAAACAGGAATTAGACTATCATCATCATCAGCAGCAACAACAACAACAATCGGGACGTTTGCATCACCTACATTCCGAAAATCTAGAGAGCCAACAGGCTGCACAATATCGCCATCAACAAACTGAATTTCAACATCAATATAACCAGCGACAATCGCATCAACAACACCTGCAACAACAGCAGCAGCACCAACAATACGATCAACAACAACAACAACAGCAATTGCATCATTACTTTAGTCGTTGCAATAGCAACATCAGCATCATCCCTCCACATGATGCGCCCCATTGTAGTAGTTACGATAACTCCGGCAACTATTCGAATTCCTCCGATGAAAAAACACACCTGAGCCCATCATCGATTTTCACCGACTACGATGACAACAGTTTGAGTTCGGAGGAACATGTTTTAGCACCGTTGGTCTGTTCCTCCAGTCAATCATCCAGACCCTGCCTAACCTGGGCCTGTAAGGCGTGTAAAAAGAAAAGCGTCTCTGTGGATCGTCGGAAAGCAGCGACGATGCGAGAAAGAAGACGTTTAAGAAAGGTTTGTATAGCGATTAATAGAGATGTTGATAGAATTATATGGTCGAGGTTGGTAGAATTGATATTGATAGTTCGACTGATGGATCGGTTAATAGATTGGTTGATAGATCGCTTGATAGATTGGTTGATAGATCGATTGCTAGATTGGTTGACAGATCGCTAGATGTTATTGATGATTCAATTATGCGCATGATGGAGCAATTGGTAGAATAGTTTCTACCATAGATCGGTTGACAGATCGATGTATAATAGGATTGTTGGATAGAGCTGATAGATAAGTTGCTAGTTTAATTAATGCGATGATTAATAGAGCTGTTGATGGAATGGTTGTTTTATAAATGGCTTTAGGATTCATAGCTTTTCTAAGGATTTATTTAATTTAACGACTATTAAAGTGACTATAATCAAAGTGAACGGTCAGAGTTGTCACTTTCTAGGATAATGACAGTACGAGTATGTACGAATATACATATATACATACATATATTCTATCTGCAACATACTATACATACATACATATGTATATGTAGATATCCTGTAATATTATTATATCCTGGATAAAGTGTATAAATCTAAAATATCAGGCGTATTTTAAATAGATTGAATAGAATAAAATATTATAACTATGGTTAGTTTCTTTAGTGTGAGGTTTATTCTGATCGGAAAATTCGATCTAGGTTTCCAAAAGTAAACGTTTTTAAATTTTATTGATTTCAAAACTGTATCGAAATTATTACATGTTCGGTAAATTGAAAGAAATTTCAAGGAGATTCAAAGTTTTTGTTTTCATTATTCTGTACCTTTTTAATCCGAATTTAATTAAGGTTTCCAATTTAATCCAGTTTACACAAATATCCGATATACCATATTATATCTATGATACAAATATAAATATAGGTATATAGGTAGGTTGAAGAAAGCGTTGCTGACTTCCTTCAGAAGCTACCACGTCTATATTCTGTTATTGCGGATCCATGTCCTGTTATTGTATAGTCTCATTGTTATTGCCTTCGTACTGGTATTAGTGGACTTTTTATATTGTATATACGTATAGCATTTTCCCTAATTATAATTTGAAGGGACTTTGTATTCAAGTTTTGCTGATATCATTAAAAGTTATATCCAAGTCTTTCGAACATGGAAGTTGATGGGCAGCGGATTAATTTCTTTAGTTGCTATAAAAAGTAGACGAAAACATAACAACAATTAAGAATGTACAACATTGTTGTCAAAAGCATAATCGTAAACGTCAAAACTGAATGTTTCCTGGACATTCTTTTTGGAACGCATTTTTTTTACCTAAAATATAATATCTACAGATGTTTGAAGTGCACTGAATAAAGTGATAGCTACTTTAATTAGCGTGCAATAAAAGTAATGATGTTCCGACGTACTCGTATTTAAGATCTGGTTAAGATTTTACGATCAACACATTAGCTAAGAGAATATCAAAATATCCCGCATGAGTGGTTGTATTTTTAGGGTAGCGAGACACCGGCGACGATTGCTAAAAGAAGCCCATATGGACGGATTTTAAACTACTTTAATCCTACCAAATGCTGGACGCATTCGTTTTGAGACGAACGACGAAACACTTGTAATAATGCAAGCAACATTTACACATGAACATATAAAACAAAAATTAGAAGTACAAAATTTTATAGCTTAAAGAAGCTGTTTGTGGCGCAATAAAATACAAACAAAAAGGATTATTTTTATGATATGAAGCCTCATCAAATGTTGAGTTATTGCTAAATATAATCGTATTTTACGGACGTTTTAATTTACGTTGTGTTAAAAGTTTTATAAACAAAACGTATATCGATTTAACTTCTTTGAAAATGATTTAATTTGACGTGACTGTATTTTAATTAGCTTTAAATGTATTAAAATTTCATTTAATCACATACATATATATGTATGTATATAAAATAAAATTCCTACGATTACATTTAACTTGATTTTATTTCTCATCCCAGGTTAATGAGGCTTTTGAGGTTTTGAAAAGGCGCACCTCCTCGAATCCTAATCAACGTTTGCCAAAGGTTGAGATCCTCCGCAATGCCATTGAATACATCGAGAGTTTAGAGGATCTTCTGCAAGTAAGTGATTCGGTGATTCCTCTATTTGCAACCTGATCTGATCCTCTATTTTCTGATTTAATTTTGGTTGGTTTTGGTTTTCTTTAAATACTTATTACTGTCATTTTGCCAACCTCCCCAGGAGTCGTCTCCTACGCGTTCCATGGATCATTTGGCGGATAGCATAAGTGGGAAGCCCTGCCAACAAGATTACCTGGTAAGTGAATTTTCTATACTTTCGGAGGTGTTCACTGTGTCACTTTTTTCCTGTTACTATGATGGATGGGCTCTTCCAGCGCCCATACACAGTAGTTCCATTCCAAGCGTTGCATTATTTGTTCGCAGCCCATTAAATATACAGAACACCCAACACGATACTTTTACCGTAAACTATTTTAGTTTCATAGAATTTAATTAAAACGATATATCGTACATCCTCCAATTCAGGTTGGAATTTACGATCATAGTCGGGAACCCTCAAGTCTGAAACGATAAAAAATCCCAAGACTGCCGCGTATGTTTCAATATTTTCCAGACACTAAGTAGCTGCGACTTACGTTGACTGTCTGTCCCTCTCTTGATCTTTCCTTGATATACAGTATCTTTGTCAGTGCGGCCTGTTTAAAAGTTGCCATTAGCAAACATACAGTGTTTCTTGTTCTTCTTGTCGTTGTTCTTGGTATTGTTGTTGTTCTTGCTGCTGTTGTTTTCCCTCTTGTTATTTGGTGTCTTTTTAAAGTGTGTGGAAAAATCGACTAAAATATCCGACTAAAGTCAAAACAGCATTCTTTTGATTTATGCACAGATCACACAACCGAGAGAAAACCAATTTTTCACTTGGTCGTTAATTAGGGGAGGACCAACCACAACAATAAAGAAATAACATAATATATTTTCGAGAATTAAATTCTCACTTAATATCTGACGACTTTATCTTTCTTCTTTCTATATCTAATAATATTTTTATAGAAAGGTTTTTTAGTGTGATCACGTTCCTAGATGTCTTTAGTGAATCTGCAATTTATTGTACATTTGTTGTACATCTACATATATTAAATCTGATAATAAAATCTCTACGGATCTTATGTATTCACCGATTTTCATTATTTTATTTTGGAAAAAAATCAAGGTTTGAACATTTTGTCAAATCCAAATTCGAGTATGTTAAATTTTTGATTAAGGTGTTATAGTAATCCACTTTAAAATCATCGAATAACAAACTGGGTTAGTTTAGCGAGCCGTTTCCTCTGTGTATGGGGGCTATTAAGCTCGGACACCGAGACTAGTGTTGCCACAGTGTTGGTTTCCCTGTAACATCTTTGGAATTGTATCTAAACATTGTATCTATTCATTCACCAATGATTTGACTAGATCAATTAAAATAATTTGGAATTGCCGTAAAATAGTAAACAGGTTTATAGCTACGAAATTAGTCCAAGCTACATAAACAAGAAGGGCAGGTTAAAAGATCAATTTGTAATGTGAATTTTCACATATAAATGCGAAAGTCTGTCTATCTGTCTGTCTGTTAGCTTTTCACAGCTGAACCGCTGCACCGACTTTGACGAAATTTGATGTAGAGATACTTTGAGCCATGGGGATGGACATAGGCTACCTATTTTATAAAAAGTCAACCTCTAAATTATAGAGATGGGTGTGGCAATAATTTTATAAACAAAACCTCACACAAAACCAACAATTTTAATCGCAGTAGGAGCTGCTTTTAAAGTTTTTGATCAATCTAGGGATATTGGAAATCATCGAGGATTTATGTGTATATTCTTTTACAAAAAAAAAGTAACAAACCTTTAGCGAAAATTGCAGATGATCGGTGATAAAATCTGAAAATTGTATGTTTCATACATACATTGAAAAATTAAATACACTTACGATATTCACACTATACCATCGCTCACTACTCTACCACGCCCACGATGTAACCAGCGGTTAACCAGCTAGTATAAAATATAATAATTGCGGCATTCAATTTGATTTCTAAAATTAAACTTCTAGAAAATCGATTGAGCTGTAAGTAGGTACGAGTATTTTAAAGTTGTCCACATTAAAATGAAATCGAAAGCGAAAAATTCATCAAATAAATACATCAGAGCGAATATCGCAAAATTAATATTACGCTTCTATATACATACGCTCGTACCTGCAACAGACGACAGTCGCGTTCGTTGTTCGTGTCGCCGCGATGCCAGAAGAAGAACCGTTTTAACATTTCTAAAATGTTCATATTTTGAAATGCTTCTGTTTTCTTTTCTTCTTATTTTTCTCCTTAAAATTTCGTAAAATTTATGTGGACATCAATTAATAAATTTAAAGAGATTCACAATTAGTTGGCCGAGCACAATAAAAACAGAATATTTTTGAGCCAATATTTCATCGCAAGAACTCATTCATCTTTCGCTTTCGAGGTATCAACGTGAATTTAATCTTTTATTTGTATTTTTTTAGATGTATTTTTAATTTTATTTTTTTTCTACTTCTTGGTTTTTGTTTTTTCGTTGCTGCTTTTTCCTTCTTGTTATAATTATGTTTTCAGCAGAATGTCTTATGGAAAATTCGCCGTACCGTTCGAATACATTTCGAATTATGTATTCCCAGCGTTCGATTTTCGGATCTTACACGAAGGCGGGGTTGAAGAAAACCATTAAGGCGTTGGCGTTAGAAATTTTAATCGCCCTCATGTTTTTCTCAAATACATATATGTTCTACTATGAAGATAAACTCCTTCGATACGATTAATATGTTTCGGATATACAATATGTATGTTTACGAGTATGTATAGAAATACGAATAGGAAAGATATTTATAGTTAAATTCGAAATATTTTTGTAGGTTTTATGTAACGTATTATTACACGTCATGGACAATTAATTCCTACATATTGCTGGTATTTAAGAAAGCATTGAGTAGTGTTAATAGAGCAATAATATTGAATGGATGGAGGTTTTTATGAATGGTTGGATGGAGGAAATCCTTACAAATGTATTTTAAAAATTTATTTTCAGTCTGATTCAATTATCAATTTAATTGAGAATTAGTCAATCTTTAGGTTTTTATGATAATGGAAAATTTTTTGGCGATGTTAAGAGATGCATAATTTGGAAATTATCTCACCTCTTTCGGAAATCTTACTTTAGAATGGATGTAAATTGTCGATATCTTATATACATATGTATATATAGCATGCAATAATAAAATTAACTCAGTGGATTCAGTGAAAAGCTTCAAAAAAGCTGAAAAACTTCAAATACGAGTAGAAATAATATTAAAATAATTTTGGGACGTTGAAATATCGAAGAGAATTAAATCGAGCTAGTGAAGAATATGTAGTAGAATCAAGTTAGGTCAGGTTAGGTGAACTGAAATGACAGCTGATTCACTTACACTTATCCGTGATCACAGAAGCAATCACAGCAAAATATGAAAAGAAACAAGCATCTTAGTTCTATGAGAGTTTAAAGTAGGCCAGATCATTCTGGGAATCCTACACGCCTCCAAAGTGCTCAAACATTCAGCAGCAGACCTCTGAACTGCGATCCACAGACAGCTCACAGTTGGCGAGCGAAACCCGCGCACCGTCCAACGTGCCAACATCAGTATAATCGAAATTAGATCAAAATATAATAGAGTGATATTCTGAAGAGCTGATCTGAAAACTTAGAATTTATATACATATTTTAAAAAATTCTTAAAATCTTTCTTTAATAAGATAAAATTATCAAGCTTCTATGGGTTGAGATTATTGCTTAAGAATCTGGGATCTTCATTAAAAAGTTCCAATGAAAAAGCAGAAGTTCCAAGTATTTTTATACAATCTTTAGTTATTCGAAATAAATGAATGCACTGAGTTTTAGTTAAGTGAGTTTACTATATTGTTCCACTGTAGCGAAACGCGTCGTCATTCAAGTAATTAATGGAATTTTTTGCATGCTACTAATTTTTACTGCGTGAGGCGTGTGAATAGAGGTGTGCGTGCGTGTGTGTGGTCGCAGGCAGCATGTTCCATTTTATGCGGGAGCAACGGGGAGGAGTGAGTGATCATTACGAGGCTTGTGAATGGTTTTGCATTAAACAAGAACGACAACAACAAGAGCAACAGCAACAGCCCACATACGAGCAATATTGTCCCTGATAAAGACATCTTCATACAATTTTCAACTCGTCCCCGGTTTTTTTACTACTTTGTACCCGATCACTGCCGATCAGCGAAGATGTTACAAATTAATTTAAAATGAATTCTACGACATCATAATAATTTTTACAAAAATGATGAAAATGAGAACGAATTACGTGTGTATCATAGGAGGAGCAGGAAGAGGAAGAAGTCTAAAGGGAAATGTAGCCTGATTTTATTTTACAAGGGATTTTTATACTAAAAGATATTCACGGAAAGGGGTGCGAATGACAAATTGTTCAGGAAAAACATGACACCAAAAATGGATCGGTCTTGTTCCGTTAACATGCATGACTTAGTTGTTGTTGTAGTTGTTGATGCTGTTGTTGTCGCTATATTTCGAACTTACAAGATAACAATTTGCTGTTGTTATGTCTGCATTGATACACATACATATATGCGAGTATATATGTACATGGTGTATATCTCTGCACGTGACATCCTAGCAACAAGGTGACAGCTGACAACCAAACAAATCGTTACAGATGAAAGTGGAATACGTTGTCACCATTCAATTATTCTCTGTCATAAGTGGCCATGTCCGCAAGCCGCAGTTCCTTGGTATTAATCGATTTGGATTTGAGATTCACACCTATTTTCCACAACCGTGCAAATTTGAATAAACTTACAAATTGCTGTTGAGCGTTAATTTTTCCGTCGCAGTGCTGCCATGTGTGAAAAATATTGCACTAGCAACTGCAGCACATCTCCTGACATCGTGTAGCATTTCGTTGAGTTGCGGCCGAGCTGCCTCGATTGTCGTCGTCTGCCGCTTGATCCATCGAAAGTCAAAATAAAAATCCATCCAGCTCACGATGCACTCGCATCGCATGGAGTGTGATTTTTGCGATTTGCTATTCATGAAATGTACAAATTTGTTAATTTACCATAAGCGTTTGATATGCGTTTGCTTATTTATCTATTCATACGTTCGTTGATTCGTTCATTCGTTCGTTCCTGCGTTGGTTTTTATTTTTTCTTGTCATTTCCCAAGTCAACCGCAGAGAATCTGAACAAATTAAAAGAAAAACAAAGAAGACGAGACAACAAAAAATCATCTTGAGTTTTGAGTATCTTTGATTGAATTTTGGCTGCACGCCAGAAATGCATTCCTGTGGATGCATTGATTGTGGTCTCGCTTATAAAAGGATGTTTGACAAGTTGGAAATTTTCACTACAGCATTTTAGATGCGAATGTAATGTTAATTGCATTCCCTGCAGGGAATTATTTCGGAAGCTATTTCTGAGGTTGAGTTGATATTTAATTAGACCAGACGAGGTCAGCTCTACGTGAACAGTTATGTCATTTGTTTTGTTATTCTAAAGTAGTGGAGCGTTATGAAGCGGGGTGGGGGGAGATGGAGGGGGGGGGGGGGGTGGGCACACACAGTGGGCACTTCTGCACAATTGACTTGATCAAATTTGATGTTTTTTATTTACATATGTATAATATATCGTACATTATATTCATGTCCTATATAAACATATGTATATAAAAGACTTTTGTGTTTCTTTTTAAAATACGAATCAATGAATCATCTTTAATTCCTTTCAAGTAAATTAATAATTTCATCCATGACGTGGTTTTTTATCTTAAATGAGCTTCACTTTTCTTATACTTACCATTCCCATGGTACGCTCTGGATACAATTAATCGGATACGTTGGAAGATCTTGAATACATAATCTAGTTAAGTTGAAGCTTCCGACAAGTTAATACATTCCACACAGAAATACATGCACATATACATACATATATAACATATGTGCTTTCTGATGTGATATGTATTGTTTAAAAAATAAACAAGAAGAACAAGAAGAAGAACAAGAAGAAGAAAACGATGAGGAATTTCTTCCACTTAACATTTTTGTAAAACTTTTAATACCACTCACTTGTAATGTAATCATACGCATGTTAAGATGCAAGGGGACCTGAAAGAGGATTGGTCAGGGAAGGGCGGGGTGAGGAGGGGTGGACATACGCATAAGCAACAAAAACGAGAATGTCAACACATCGTCGAAATGATTTATACACTTATAAAAGAGCGGCGATTTCTGTTTCGAATCTCCTAAAAATAGTTGAAAAAAAAAAATGTCTCAAACAAATGAAGCGAAGTGTAAGTATGTAAATATATATGAACGATATGTTGATTTAAGAAGTTGCAACATATGTTGCAGAGAGAATATCGTGATCAATATAATGGCGACCATAATGACGATGACGATATGGGTGGCTCACAATCAACATGATCATCAACATGATGCACAACAGTTTGTTGCACAGCATTACACTAAAATTATCAACTTCTGATATGAAGAAATGTATAATGAAAAGTTTACAACATTATAGCATTTATGGTTCTATTTTTATTGTGAGAGTTGTGGAAAATATTCCCATACGAACCTCAAAGTATTATATTTAAAACTCTTATAACCGTTCACTATACTCTTCTACTCGGACTACTCTACTCTTCTTAATATTAATGTTATTTTGTTGTAAATTAAAGACGACAACTATTTATTAACATTTTTAAAACCAAATGAAAACACGAAAATCAAAATAATTATAGAATTCGAGTTCATCACCATGTCTATCGTCTGCGTATAGTTTTAACAAAACACAAACAACAACAACAAGACCAAACCTCAAAATCCAAAGCATCAAATTAATATAATTGCTAATGAGTCCTCAGAAG
The DNA here is from genome assembly GCA_949629155.1 of Myopa testacea. Classification (NCBI taxonomy): domain Eukaryota; kingdom Metazoa; phylum Arthropoda; class Insecta; order Diptera; family Conopidae; genus Myopa; species Myopa testacea. Next base: position 46,994,019 of record OX451345.1, on the reverse strand, counting down.
CAAGAAAAGCGTGTGTCTCGACGATAACGACTTCGAGTATAGTAGCAACAACAACAACAGAAAAATGATAATAATAATAACAACAAAAATAGCGACAACAACAACAACTAACGAGGCTCCACAACACACAAATAATCCATTTTATTTCGCCAAATCTGCAACAAAGTTATTCACAGAAATTTCTTGTTCTGACTGAATGAATGAGTGAGTGAGTGAGCGTGTCTTGTGTATAATTTAACCTCTATAGGGTTACACCAGAACCCTGTGGAACGGTGGAAGTGATGGTAATGGATGTTCTTTATGCAGGAGGAGGTGGAGCTGTGGCAACAACGTTGAATTTAGTGTATTTTTTTAGTGTATTTGCATTTGGCAAAAAAAATCAAGCTAGCTATTTTAATATTTTCATTTATCCCTTATTTTTAAGTCACATTTTGAGAGTTACGAATCGATAAAGGATTGAGCCCCTAGAAAACTTCACTTTTAGAAGACCAAAAAAAAAAAATTGGTTAAAAGAAGACTCGCAAATTGGTCAAAAATATGTTGGATGCAATAATGTTGCGAACTGAACCATATAAAATGGTTCTATAAAGTACAATAACAATGATTGAGGATTCGCTTTATTCATATTCAAAACTCTGGATTTACTACTGTGCCGGGGAAGACCACGAATATGTTTTATTCCGGGCGTTACAAATTATATATCAATTACGGATGATATATCTACCTAATGTAGTCTTTGGGTATTAATATTTTATATATTATATATGTGCAATATCTCGCAATTTAATGTTGTGGCACCACACACAGGTTAATAATATTTCTTATAGTTTAATTGTCTTCTGAAGAATTTTATTTGTTCTCTTTATGTGAAAAGTGTGCAGTTTTTATGTGTTTGCTTTTGTACTATATTTGTTTAATTTATGTGCCCACTGTGCGGTCGAAATTAATTTTTGGCTTTAGTGGCCAAACACCGACCTGGCCGACAACAACGAACATAAATTATCCGTAATCTCATCATTAGAGGGAAAATTCTGTTGCATTTCATTGCGAAAAATGACAGCAACGCGAGGAATTTCTGACATCTCGCGTCAGAATGATGAACGTACAGATATTTGACAGTTTTTGAAATTCGCCAAGCAACAACGTCAAGACTACAGGACAATCCTTCTTATAAATTGGTTATTTCTTGTTTGTTTTTTGTATTTAAATACACACAATATGCGAATACATATTATGATTTTATATTTAAGTTATATTTAAGTTAGTTAGTTAATGTTTAAATGATCTTTCTTACAGAATTCATATACGGGTGCTTATTTCCGTCAGAAGTTTATGCATTACGACAAAGATGCGGATAGATACACACCATTAATAGGTAATTAGTTAATATTACTATTAGTTAAACACACAGCAGAGACGAAATTTCCCATAAATTCCACCTAAATTTATAGTCTTCGAATTATATTGTAAATTACATTGTGTAGTTTATAAATTATAATATACATATGTACCTTATCTTATTATATTGTAGTTCTGTGTTTAAATTTGTATGAAATTTTTTTTTATTTATTTATTATAGAATTCGATTCAACCTCGTCTACTAATGGCTCCAGTTTAGATTGTTTAAATTTAATTGTGCAGAACATTAATAAGTCAACAACTACGACGACAACAGTAACAACAACAACAACAACAGGAACGGGTACTGCGATTCTCAATACAAAAACCAAAACAACATCAACAAACATTACAAATGTTTTATTGGCAACGAGCAGTAACAACAATAATAGCAACAACAATAATAGCAACAACAATAATAGCAGTAAATCGCCACTAAGTTCCACACATTCATCACTGGATTCGACATTTAAGCGAAAGTGTACCACTTAATTAAGAAATATTAGAAATAATTATAACAAATAAAAGCTAAGTAGAAACATGTAAGTGAAATTCATTAAAATTCAAATCTTCATTCGTCATGTATTTTTATGTAGTTTTAGTATCCATAAGTTTTAGTTGAGTTGATACATGTTATACCAAAAGATTTTAATTTGGAATAATTAAAAAAAAGAAAACCAAAATTCTTGTCCAGTTAATTAATTTAATTACTCAAATTCAATGTAGAAAAAATGTAGTAAATGTCTACTTTTGCCTATTAATCACTTAACGAGATAGAGCCGGTTCCAAATCCAGTGAAAATAATAGTTTTTTCTTGTACTTTATTGTTAGTTGGTCTATTTATGGTACTATAATTTAGATTTTGTTTAAGTATTTATTTAGTTACATACTTCAACATTAATGATATAAATTTTTTTAGAAATAAAACATACGAGTATACAGATTATATGCTGTATTTTGGACAGTAATGGAATAAATCTATCTAAAAGATAAATGTTCTATAAACGATAAATAATAAGCGATATTATCACAATTAAATCCATCTTTCTCTGGTTTTAATTCTAGGAAATATTTTAAAAAGTTTTCCTTCTTAAAATCTTCTTTAAACTATTCAAAAAAATATTTAAGACTATTGAACAACTAAAAGCTATTTAAAATTTCTTCTTTTTAAAAACTTTAGAAAACCCTTTTAAAACATTAGAAAAAATAGTTCCTTTGGGAACGTTGATAGAACACATTCAAGTAAGCGTTTTAGGTAATTTCCGCTTAAAATTTACTTAACTTTACTTGGGATTTGACAAACATTAGTTTTAGTGGAACATTAATTTATAAAGAGCTCTCCGAAAACTACTTCTAATAAAATCCCAATGAATTTTCCGGACCATATAATATTTTTCGTTGTGCTGTACAAATATCGAAATCGTAAAATCCATATGGTAACCACGCAATTGTAATAACTTAGCAGTGATCAGTGTCAACAAGTTTTTTACTAAAATGCGTTCGAATCGTTGCCAGTAATGAGAAGAGTGTCAATTAGACGCAGGAAAAGGGGTCCGAAATACCCCCAAAGAATTGCTGTAAAAGAGTGTGTGCTGCTGCTAATGGGCCATCATTAATATTAAACACGAGCTGTCATGTCAGAAGACCATGATTCCACATCAGAGCCTCACGTAGATGATGTGGATGCGCTGTCATCGAGATCAAAGGGTTTCGGTCGGGTTTGTGTGAATTGACTGCGTAAATAAATACAAGAGACAACTATGATCAAAAAATACCGCGGGAGGGCGCTAGCATATCATAATACGGCGGCTGTTCGGAATATCCTTTGACAGCCAGCAGTCCAAGTAGCAACTTCACCAAAAAAAAGATCACTTCTGACAGCTAGAAGGTAGCGCGGAACAACGACAACGCAAGCGAGTGAGCGAGCGTGGAGTGTTTGCGATCGTGTCAACAGCTGACACCGCTTGTCAGGCTAATTTGCCATTGAAATCCGTCCGTCCGTCCGTCCGCGAGGACGTGTGATGTACGTATTGCGGATGCATTCGTAAACATTCTTGTAATGTTCCTGAGACGTACGAGTATCATGTCAGCTCAGACTGTCAACACGTTTAACAACGCTTAACGAACTACTTCCAGTTGAGTCTATCTTTCTTCGTGACTGCGTCTGGCCACCGTCTCGTCAGTCTGTTCATCCGTGCATTTAAATGTATGTGCGTCGTCCGTTGAAGCATAAAATTGGGCTCAGATTTCAAGGGGCTGTCTTTTTCTTAAATGCTAGAATTTGGTTTCAAGCGCTTGTCAGCGCCCGGATGTTGTGCTACTTAAGCGGAAACACTTTAGATGCATTTATTGCGTGTGACATCTGCTCATTACGTTTGGGTGTATCCCAATGCTAAGTGGTTCACGGAGCTATTTAGGACGCGTGCATAAAGAAAAGATATATTGATGGAATATATCTCTTGATTCGATTTAGTTCTGTCCGTCCGTCGACTGCCTATCTGGCTCTGTGGAATATACGAGTATAAATAATTACGAAATTTAATCCTAATCAACCATATCCAGTATCATATTAGCTCCTCCACGAGAAATGGGCGTGATGGGCGCCCACTGGGACTCTGTAAGAGCTGAAATTGGAATTCAATGCGGTCTAGAGTGAAAAGCTGCACTATCAATTGTTCAGTTCCACGTCATTTATTAAAATCAATTCAGACTACATATATAGATAGTATGTATGAATCTGTTATACAATACAAGTGCTTACATAATCACCGCCCTAAGAAATTCTTATGCCACATGCTTTAAGCGTCCTTTAGTTCTCAATACTTTCGTATTTCTATTAAATGAATGAAATAAATTTATGACAAAATTTTGTCGGCTTCGAATTACTTAATTAGTGTTTTCAACTAATTAACACATTCGAGAAATAAATCGTCGCTCACTCAAATAGTTTTAAATTCTGTAAATGGCTTTCGGAAGTGAAGAACTTAGAGAAGGACTACAAAAGATCAAAAGGACGGAGGAAGGTATCGAAGTACCTAAACCTACATATATACGAGTATGTGTATATATGATATTTCTAAGACAATAACTTAAAATAAAATAAGTTGTAAATATTTAGTCACCATGATACTTGTATCGCGTCAGGACAAAGTATCTCATAAATTTCAAAGACATGCACTAAAAGGATCATTAAATTATGTACAAAAATACTGACAGGATCTTCAAGATTAAATGAATAGCTAAATGGAAGATATTGAATGCTATTTATGGCCATAACACACACACATCCATAGGCACATACATATGGGGGTTTGTTTACACACCCGGAACTTGTTATGCAAGAGTGGCAATTGTAGCGCTCATCCGAGTTGGTGTGTTTTGGATGGATGCTACGCGGAGATACACGTACATTTCTCAAATAAAAACTATAATACATACACCGATATACTTAATCATATGTATATGCGTATGTGTGGAACTTCTCATGTGATCTTTCCACACAGACTGAAACTCAGATACAGATGCAGATACACAGATAGATACTTATGTGAATTATTAAAGTGGGGAAAACGACTGAACGGATATTTGTACAAGATTTTCAATTTTGCGTGACGTCGAATGTCACATTGCAACAACAACAACAACAACTACAACACCCAATAGCTACAACAACAGCAATGTATTACCTCCACACTCGGTTCTAAAATAGAGATGTAGATATCTAAACACAAAAACAAAAAATGGAAACATATACATACATATGTATATCTGTATAAATTGTAAAAATGTGTGTTCATAAAATGCCGCTTCTTGCCAGCAGCCAAGTATTTCGGCGTGTTTTTAATGAAAAATAATCGACCGTAAAGCACTGCATGGTTGTAGAAGAGGGGGCGTGGTTGCCGAGTTTTCCGTCAATGATGCAGCGACAGTACAGCGAAAGGATGCGCTCAAATGACAGCCACCAGTCGAGCGAAACCAACTTAAAAAATGCTACATAAATAATATTCTAATGAATCAGAAGGAAACGTTGAGTATCTTAAATAAGTTGTTTTATTCTCATTTCTGATCGGATGTGGTACTTTAAACTAGTTTGACTGAAACTAGTTTTCAGTCAAGCTTGTTAAAAAGATTTTCATTTTCTTTACATACAAATATGAAAAACATAAAAACTAATGGTATTTTTATAAGTTAGATGATCAAATAGAAATTAAATGTAAAATAGAATCTAAAGAAAAGATTATTTATCTACTTAAACTCTTTATTTTTAAAGGCGATTTTGGGACCAAAATGATCAATTTTAAAATCCTATAGGGATCTAGATAATAGAAAGACCTACAAATTTAAGTATCGCGATGAATATTTTGTCTGCAGAGAGACAACGATTTTATTAAGAATCATTATTATCTGAATCGTAATCGTGTTGGCGAAGAACAACCAAATTCGCTTCCTTATGATCTCTCTTCGTCTCGGATGAGAAATAAAGCTGTTCAAGTGAAGCTATTTTCGTCTAATTGAGTATTCGTTATGCTTTTCGTCTGGTTAACGTTTTATGTTAAATCTTTGGTTTCTTGTTAGTAGTTTGGCCTTAACTCCCTGCCTCCTTCCACAACCATTTACACAACATTTAACACAATAGTATTATTGAAAATAAAATAAAAATGATATTATTTGGTGTAATAATTGGTGTTTGTATTAACGGTATCAATGATCCACAAATCGATGATGCTTTCACGCGTTTCCGTACTCGAATCGAATCTTTTTACTTTTTCTTTTTATTTCTAATGAGGCCACCGATTTTTATCGGTAAAAAAATAAACAAATTTTATTTTGTAACAAACTTTTTTAGTTTCTTAGTTTAATTCTGTTTTTAGTGGTTTGGTTTTTCTGATCGTTTTAACGATTAATTAAATATAAAAATGTTGCCAGCTCTACGATGCCAAAATAGAGTCATTACCAAGGAAGAACCAACGAACGAAGGCTGTTTTGCAAAAGATGGAGTTTGTCTAAAAGTACATTAATTAATTTTAAGAATCTTCAATCTGATTTTATCAGTCCAGTCAGCGGCTCTTCTATGGCGATCTGCTCTGACACTGCCACCGCTAGGCTGGCCCTAGGGGGCCCCTACCCCCTCGTCAGTTGTAGATGATCGTGTGCACGGAGCGGGCGGGCAAATTTATCACAATGTTGCCGCGAACGCTGTCGTTGAGCTCAACGTCCACCGGAGTGCGTCGGCTGTAATGACGAAAAGATTGAGTGACATTAGTCGCTGTGAAAAAGAGGTAGAGACGGAGTCAAATGCACCGATATAATATCAGAAATTTATGTTTTAGTCGGCAGCGGATTTTAATGGCAACTGGTGAAAAGCAAATTCGCGCGAATTGAGTTGGTGCCATTTTACGAGTGACCATTAAAGTCCGGCGGCCAGTGATTTTATGATGTAATTACACTTTTTAAAAAGTTTCAATTCGCACCTGTTAAAAACAACGGCAGCAATGCGTTTGTCAGGTCGTTTAAAGGCCACAACTTTGATGTTGGTTTTCGATGTTTGTGCCTCGATGCGCACCGACCCCTCAGGGATGAATTTCGAAAAATGTCCGATAGCATAAAATATCGGTTGCTTGTATATCTCAGCACGATCTACCATATAAAACGAATTGAAAACGAATTCATGTTTCAAATTTCAATAAATCTTTCCCTTCAATAACATCATAAAAGTTTCGATATACATACATATAAATACAATATTTAACATGTTAGTGTAATTTACTTACTTCTTATTTGACTTACTTGTTACATTTACAATCACCGGGGCATCCACGAAATTATTAACATAGTTGGGCCCACCGTGTTCGTCCAAAGCGATGTTCCAATCGATCCAACCGTTGGCCGAATACTGCAGATCCTGAATATATCCGTGTAAGTATTGCTCAGCGCGTTCCCATGAGCCTAATTCAGGCTCATGTCTGTCCAGCAGTTGGCTGCCTGCACAGGACTCGGTATTCAGCATAATTTTTCCGGGCATCTCGTCATGTGTAAGTTGGAGAAGTTTGGGACTGAACAAGTTATCAAGGTACCAGTGTACCGCCAGACCGTCAAGATAATCCAAGCAGCCGGGCCTTGCATGATTCATCTGAGGTGAATCGAGAAACGATGTATAGTTTCAATCTACATTTCAATGCTTAAGGAACAAACCCACCAAGTGGAACCAACTTGGAAACGTAAAGCGTTGATCATCATTGCCCAAAATGAGAACATTCTTGTATGTAGAATTCTTGATCGTTGGGCCCAGATTTTCGCTCAACCAAATAGCCTGAAAAGTAGAGATATAACGTTCACTAGTAGAGAAATAAAGGCACTCAAATATTCTTAGTAATGTAGCTTTTACTCGAAGTTAGGTTAGGGTGACAACGTCTATTGTGATTGGCTTTTTTGTGTTATCATTCGGGGAATCTATGTATTACTCACAAATTCCCCACCAAATTTATCAAGGTACTCAACTGAAAAATAGTGTATCATTAAACATATAATTAACATAAAATTTAATATCTTAGAATTTAGTAGCAGTATATATCTGATGTGTATGTGTGAGGCTTCATGGGTGTACCTGATTCTTCGGTGTCCAGCCTAAATTCAGAAACTTCACAAAAAAAGAAGCAATGAATCCATTGGTTGGCTCATTACCAGTGGAAATGGCCCAGATCGGAAAATTTTGGGCATCCATTAATTCTATAAATCTTAGGAGGAGAGACGATGAAGAAAATGAAGATGATAGTATTCATTCAGTGACTGTCATTATTCCACATTTTGATTCTTTCAGTTACCTGAGATGATAGTCAGCCCAGGTTTGATAATACTCGGGCTTCAGGTGACTTAGGCCGTTCCACGCATTGTTCGACTTCATCCATTTGGGGGGACTCCAGGCAGCTGCCTTTATTTTGATCTCATCCACTTGTGCCACTTGCTTCATTCGTTTCAGTTGTTGCAGTTTCTGCACATCGCGAGCATCGAGTTGCGTGAAGTTGCTCAATCCGACATCGTCTTGAGGCAGCTCGTTGTAGGCCCACGGTCCCAAGTCAAAATCAGTGCCCCCAATCGCCATGCGAATTATATTAAAGGCGATCCCATCTTTTGCAAAAAAGGATCTTGCGGATAAAAATCATTTTAGTAAGTTTAGTGTTCCTATCCCTATGAATAGCAAGAACAACAACTGTACTAACTTATACACTTGGTCCTGCAGCGTTTGATTTATCTGCTGCAACACATGCGATACCGCTCCGGTGAAGGCTCCACCAAAGCCAACGATTTTTTGGAATTCTACGCCACGATCGATGCTGAGACTCGCGGGATGTTGGGTGAAATATTGCGCTGGGATATTTAAGGAACCTGTAGATTTTCGCACAATATTAATTCTCGACAGGAATTTGTCAAACGAGTATTCAGGTCAGGTCTCGTACCATTTGCCAAATCCAGAGAAGCCCCTTCCTCTTCATCGACCAACAGAGCGATGGGATCGAAGTCCTCCTCCGTCGAATTTTGAGCACCGAGTGTGAACCTAACTTCGTCGTCTTTTATGATGTGTTTCCTCTCCGATCCGAATTCGCCGTCACTGCTGGCAAAGCGCAGTCCTGCTTTAGTGGACGATATTATATTGAAATGGTGTGAAGGTAATGGCTCCGGATTGTCCAGATAATCGCAGTGCTCAGCTGTACAAACGCACACTGATCCATAAGCAGTTTCTCGTAAATCGCAGGGTACATTTTTGGCCGCTGAAAGCGAGGTCAGTTGAGGTTAAAAACAAAAATAAATGAGGTTTTCTTAATTTACTACAATGAATCGTTTTTAAATAAAAAGTTGGTGGTCGTAATGGATTATGTTGATATAAGAGATTAAGTGCTTATTAATACAAGTATGTGATGATAAGCTTTTTTATCTTCTTATATAAGATTGTTCTTTATTACTTTCTAAGTGAAGTCTTAGATTATTAGATTACTTTCTAAGTGAACAATTAAAAATTCTATTATATATAAAAGTATTAAAACTTTATACTTTGGATATCTCAAACTTTCCCCAACTCTACGTTATAAGATCTTATAATATATTATCCAACTATTATACTATCTCATTATATATTGTGTGTTCTATTATCGATCGAGCATCAATTGACTTTTGACACAAGCGATTCGACATTTGTCTCGAAGTAGTTATCGGTGATGAAAGTTTTTGTTGCGCTGTGGTCTCAAATTGTGAGAGCCATTAATAATTATTGATGAGGCGCTGGTTGTATACAATATAAAATCTGTACTTACAGCAAGAGCTCAGAAATGTCGCTGTCAAAAGTAAAGAGTACCAAAATATCATTTCGTTGTGCGTAAGCCACGATGAGGAAAGAGCAACAAGCAACACTAGGTTTTGATATTATAGAATTACATTTAAATTTAAATACTTTTAAAGATTAGAAAATGTTAACTTTAAACTCAAAGATTTTATTCACTAAATTGAACTGCTCACGAATAAGCAATTCCGGAACTTGAAAGAGTTACCCGAACCGACTTAGAGTTAAACTATCATTGAGCCGCATGAGAGCAGCCTCTTTTATATAGCTACAGTCGTCTCTAGATTTCACTTCAATTCACGTGGTCGCCATAATAAAAAAATATGAATTTGTTGACTATGTGCTGTTTGTTTACAGTAAAGTTCTATATTGTATTTCCTTACTCTCTGATTACGTTTTTATTGCTCTCATTTTTTGTTTACAGATTTAGTGCAACCATGAGATAATATTTGCGAAACCCAGTGGGAAATGCAAACATTCGTACTTCTAGAATCGCTACAGTTTTCATCTTAATGGCTTAATGATTTATTGTTTAAATAGTATAAAATAGATGGTGGTGCATTATCTGTGTTTGCGACTAGATAACAAGTCGGTCGATTTGTGGATCGGTGGAATTCTTTTACAAATGCATGTATTTGCCTGAACGAGACTCTCATGTGTTATTATTTATATCACCATAGTAATCGAGCCGTTTTTGGAGCCTTAGAAATCTTGGAGACAATATTTATACGCGAGTTTCCAAGATTCAGAGAAGTTAAACATCTATAGTTGGTAGTGATATTTACGTAATATACGCGGGTCGATGATCTCTGTCGTGGATACGTATTTAATCAAATGTTTTTGTTTTTTCTAATGAGACCACTTCAGTTTATTACTAAACAATGTTATTAAGTCTTTATTTGATGGTAACATCGCTTTGCCTAAATTCTATTGTTAGTGTTCGTTGAAAAGATTACTTCTCGACCATGCCAAAGGAAGAACCACAGAGGAATAAACGAAAAAGGATGGCGTTTTTCAAAAGATCTACAATAGTTTGTTTAAAAGATTTTCGACTAATTTACAGTTACATCTATGTACACTAATTAATTTTAAGAATTTATAATCTGATTTTATCAGTTCACTCAGCTGCACTGCTAAAACTGCCACTGCTACATTTCTCTTCCTCTGCCCCTCGTCAATTGTAGATGATCGTGTGTACGGAGCGAGCGGGAAAATTTATCATAATGTGGCCGCGAACGCTATCGTTGAGCTCCACATCCACCGGAGTGCGTCGGCTGTAATGACGAAAATACTGAGTGAGTGATTGATATGTTTTCGAAAAGTTTCAATTCGCACCTGTTAAAAACAACGGCAGCAATGCGTTTGTCAGGTCGTTTAAAGGCCACAACTTTGACGTTGGTTTTCGATGTTTGTGCCTCGATGCGCACCGAGCCCTCAGGGATGAATTTCGAAAAATGTCCGATAGCATAAAATATCGGTTGCTTGTATATCTCAGCACGATCTACCATATAAAACGAATTGAAAGCGGATTCATGTTGCGAATTTCAATAAATATTTCCCTTCAATAAATTTATAAACAGTGTTTCGGTATATACAATATGTAATTAATGTGTAGTGTAATTTTCTTAGTTTTTATTTGACTTACTTGTTACATTTACAATCACCGGGGCATCCACGAAATTATTAACATAGTTGGGTCCACCCTGCTCGTCCAGTGCAATGTTCCAATCGATCCAACCGTTGACCGAATGCTGCAAATCTTGGATGTATCCCCGTAAGTATCTCTCAGCACGCTTCCAAGACCCTAATATGGGTACATGCATCTGAAATGGTCGGTTCCCTACACAGGACTCGGTATTAAGTAAAAGTTTTTCGGGCATCATTTCGTGGGCAGCTTCCATGAGTCTGGGACTGAAGAATTCGTCAATGTACCAGTGCACGGCTAAGCCATCAATATAATCCAGAGCGTCGGGGCGTGTACGATTCATCTGCGGTGAGAAACGATGTACAGTTCAGTGAGATGTATTATAGTTATTTTAAAAACATTCAAACTCACCGACTTGAACCAACTTGGGAACGTAATGCGTTGATCATCATTACTAAAAATGAGTACATTCTTGTATATAGAATTTCTGATCGTTGGACCCAGATTCTCACTCAACCAAATGGCCTGAAAAATAAGAGTTGTAAAGTCTCAATAGTCCCAAATATTCCTATTAACTGCGTTTTGTAATGAACTATAGAGGTATATGTCATTCGGTTAATGAAAAGGAAGAATAAGGCGTTATAGATATAGAAAAGCATATGGGTATATGTATGTATACTCTCGATCAGCTTAAGTCGATAAAGAGATATCTATACAAACATAGGCTGAACCAAAACATGTTCGTATTTGTGGGTTCAGAGGTGTACCTGACTCTTTGGTGTCCAGCCCAGACTCAGAAATTTCACATAGAAAGATACAATGTTTCCGTTGATAGGCTCATTACCAGTGGATATGGCCCAGATGGGAAAATTTTGAGCATCCATTAATTTTAGAAATCTGTGGAAATTAATTCTAGTGACTCTATGAAATGATCCCATCGATATATCTTTCAATTACCTCAGATGATAGTCAGCCCAAGTTTGATAATATTCGGGCTTGAGGTAGCTAGCACCGTTCCATGCATTGTTCGACTTCATCCATTTGGGGGGACTCCAGGCAGCTGCCTTTATTTTGATCTCATCCACTTGTGCCACTTGTTTCGTTCGTTTCAGTTGTTGCAGTTTCTGCACATCGCGAGCATCGAGTTGCGTGAAGTTGCTCAATCCGACATCGTCTTGAGGCAGCTCGTTGTAGGCCCACGGTCCCAAGTCAAAATCAGTGCCCCCAATCGCCATGCGAATTATATTAAAGGCGATCCCATCTTTTGCAAAAAAGGATCTTGCGGATAAAAATCATTTTAGTAAGTTTAGTGTTCCTATCCCTATGAATAGCAAGAACAACAACTGTACTAACTTATACACTTGGTCCTGCAGCGTTTGATTTATCTGCTGCAACACATGCGATACCGCTCCGGTGAAGGCTCCACCAAAGCCAACGATTTTTTGGAATTCTACGCCACGATCGATGCTGAGACTCGCGGGATGTTGGGTGAAATATTGCGCTGGGATATTTAAGGAACCTGTAGATTTTCGCACAATATTAATTCTCGACAGGAATTTGTCAAACGAGTATTCAGGTCAGGTCTCGTACCATTTGCCAAATCCAGAGAAGCCCCTTCCTCTTCATCGACCAACAGAGCGATGGGATCGAAGTCCTCCTCCGTCGAATTTTGAGCACCGAGTGTGAACCTAACTTCGTTGTCTTTTATGATGTATTTCCTCTCCGATCCGAATTCGCCGTCACTGCTGGCAAAGCGCAGTCCTGCTTTAGTGGACGATATTATATTGAAATGGTGTGAAGGTAATGGCTCCGGATTGTCCAGATAATCGCAGTGCTCAGCTGTACAAACGCACACTGATCCATAAGCAGTTTCTCGTAAATCGCAGGGTACATTTTTGGCCGCTGAAAGTAGATGACGTTAGATTAATTAAAGGGGCCAATATATCGGTTGGTTCCGAGGCTCTTACTTTTAAATTAAGTACACTTTATCCTACCTCATAGTCATATCAGAACAGTGCTTATATAAGAAATGATTAACTGTTTTCTAATCCGAGAGTATAAAGTAAAGATAAAAAGTTATCTTGAAACAGAGATACTCTAGACTGGTCATTATATCGTCTTGATTTGTATAACAATTAAGATTGAATTAGTTTTATAACAATCGTAATAAAGTAATGGTGAATTATTTTTATAACCTCAAAAAATCTTAGAAGTTTATATATTTATGTAAAAGTATTAAATAGTTTCGAGTATCCCCAGGGTTTTCAGGTCTTTGTGATTATTTTCCTAATAATCCGTTGCTTTACGTAATAATTTTTTAGCTTTTATCGTCCAAGCTATCAGTAAATTGACAAAAGAACTTCAACTCGTAGAATACTGAGATTGTGATTACACTGTGAGACGGGATCTTTCTCTAGTTGTGTATATCGTAGCAAAAAACGAAATGGAATTAATGCCTGATATATGTACATAGTTGTGGGTGACTTAAACTTCTGTCGCACTGGGTATTTATGCTCCCACGCTGAGAGAGCCGTAACTAATTATTATTATATTTTATAATCATCGGTGAGGCTCTGAATGTAATCAATATAAAATCTGTACTTACAGCAGTGGCTCAGCAATGTTGCTGTCAATAGTAAAGAGTACCAAACTATCATTGTGCGTATTTCACTACGAGAAAACAGTTAAAACATGTAAAAATAAAAAAAGCTAACAAAGCTTCGAAAGTAAACTAATACGATTCATTAAATTTTTGAGACATTTTGAAAAGCAAAATTAAAATAAGCAATTGAACGGACTTGAATTTCAACTGTTCAGCTACATGAGAGCAGCTTCTTTTATATACTTAGCTAAATTCGTCTCCAAATTTTAGTTCATTTAAAAAAGTATGAATTCGTTGATTATGTTGATTCTCTGATTAGGTTTTTATTACTCTCATTTTTTGTTTACATATTTAGTGCAATCATGAGTTGATATTTGCACAAACCCAGCAGGAAATACATATAGTATGTACTTATGTTGGAATATAGAACACATAAATAATAGCATATATAATTCATATAAGATTCAGAATATGTTTGAACAACTGAAAATATGTTAATTTATTTAAAGCAGAAAGCATGCTATCTGGTGAATTATACTCGAATAAAGAGAGTCATTAGAATAAAATAGAACTTCATCTTTAGCCAAATTATTTTCAGTCTCTAAATGTATCTGTACACTGTCATTCAGTTCAATGACCACGCCCATTTATGGTGAAGTATTTTGCCGAGCTGTTATCAGGTTTAAAATAGTTGAAAATAAAAACCCTTCACTTCGGTACAGTATAAAATCGTATAAAAAAGTGTGAAAGTGAAAGTCTTTCATACATAAATGTTCTTAAAAAGTTAATTAAATGTAAGTAAAAATAAATAACTATTCAGAAACCAAATTTATATTTTTAAGTGCATCACAAAACATGTGAATGTATTCAATTAACCAAAGCGTAAATCTGTTCAAATTTCTCCTTACAAGTTTCAAGTACATTCAAGAGAATTCATTTGTAGCCACGATTAACTCAGGTTGCGTGAAATGTGAAAAGAATGAAAATCCTTTTCAAAAAGATAATATTAGAAAAACTTGTGCTAATACAGTTTCTCACAAAGCTTTCGAAATAGAATAAGTAAAAATAAAGGGGCGAAAAACGGGTTGATTCAGCTATGTATGTACATACATATGTATGAATCTTTCTTATCTTGCTTGTGCAGAAATCATACCGAGCACATGCATCTATAATAATATAAATAAAATATTGATTAAACTGCTTACACACATACGTATACATGTTAAAGTGCATACATACATATATACTCGTATCGACGTATCGTCCAACGCAAAGCAGTCTATACAAGTACAACAAATACTACTCCCACTTAAAAAGGAACCCACAGCATTCTACATATAAAACCTATAAAGTCAGAAGCAGCAACAGCAGCAGGAACAAAAATCGATTCACACACTCAGCTGAACCCGCCCTCTATATACCCCTCTGAGTAACACCACCCCATGTACTATAAATACTTATAAACACAAGCTATCAACATGTTGCTACAGACGAAATGCAAAAAAATTAAAGGGACCCACTTATCGAACATTGCACCATATCCGCAGTCATATGGACTCAATATGTTCATCATCACTCATAATCTATCTTGTCTCTTGTATTATTACCTTCATAGTTTAACATGAATTCGTCAAATATTATATTAAAGTCACAAATATTATCATCACAGGCAGAATTTCATCATTAATATGACCGAACCGACCTTCATTGCCATTATGATCTTGTTGTCATATCTTTTAATATAATTTTTCCAGTATTATCAACAATAATCATAAACTAGATTATCATCGACATCAGAATGTCCATACTCATCATCATCATCATTATAATAATTATAAATCACTCCACCACCCACCTGATCATCATCGTCATTACAATGACTCTTTAACAAGAGCCCGAACCAAGTCAGTACTCAATTCAATTTCAGTCAACGCAACGCTTCTCAAGTCAACTCATCTGAAAGACTTGCTATAAAACAGAGTGTTTGCAAAGTGTATCCTTTCAATTGTTCGACAGCCACCGTGGCGCAAACACTTGTTGCTTAGTGCGTGTTAAATAGTTCGTAGCATACTTTTTGGCTCCTATGTACATGAAATTAATACAAATTTCTACAGTGTAATCTTCAATTAATGTATTCGTGTGACAGCTTGAAAAACTTGAAAATTCATTTAATTTATATCGCTATTCGGTGAGCGTATTTGTAGACTGTGTATACTGTGAACTGTGCGTGTCTTGTAATACTAAACGTTAAATAATCTAAACATAAACATGCTTAACCAACCAGAGGCGGATGAGAAAAACATCGTGGCACCTGTTGCACGACATGCTTCGGTTCATGATATGACTACAAGTTGGAAGAGGACTTTGGAGCGAAAGGAAGACGCATCGTCAGCAACAACAGCAAAAGAAACTCTTACATCTGCTAACAATTATAATACAGCACGAACATCAGCAACGCATCATTTTGGGTCGACGAATCGCGTAGTAATTGCGATTATCGTATATTTCGCTTTATTGCTGGATAACGTCCTGTTAACTGTCATTGGTAATGTATACTAGTACATGCATATAAACAAACATACATCCAAGTACGTGGTCATGTTTTGAAGCGCTACTATAGTTTATTTACAATTAACGTTAATACAACGGTTTTCTATAGTTTTGTACTTAATATATACTATGTATGTACAATTAATGATTTGAAAAAAGTGTGTAAATCTTTAGACAGTGAATAAATCCGAATGTAGAGCTTCTCCACCCACCCACACCTGAATTTAATAAACTGAACCTTCCGGAACATATTCTTCGCATCGCATCAATTTATTTGTTAATAATCAGAAATTCATGATAATCTCACTTTTACTCTTTGCTTAGAAAACAAATAATCCTTAGATCATATTTACCAACTTGTAGATATCACAATACTTTACTTAAATATATTAAAAGAAATTGCTTTTTAAAATACTCGAATATACATACAATATATTAAATTATATTCTACACGGATTAGTTTGTAAATTATACTATAATTTGCGTTTTTTAGTGCCCATTCTACCGGATTATTTGGCTTCACTTGATAATAAAACCAATCGTTTATCGCATCTGGACTACGACGCTGCTAGCGGTGCTGCTGTTTTAGATGTCGATATCGTACCTGCACACATCCGCGCCTATCGATGGCCACCGGTGGACACAGAAGATGCTCGTCCTTTAAAACCTATTATGACGAAGCATCCGATTCCAGGGAAATCGATGGTGAATTTTTCACTGCTGCCAGTACTGTCGGCGGATGATGGGGTGAGAATAATGCCAACGACTGTACAGATGCACAGCGAACAACAATCACAGCGAACGTCGCAGAAAAACATTGCAGAAAAACAAGGTGCAGCCGGAAGTGAGGATAACTTAGCGAATGAGAACGCCGCTATCGGAATATTGTTGGCCATGAAGGCGTTGGTACAGTTAATTTTCAACCCTATTGTTGGAAATCTGTCAACTAAGTTCGGCTATAATCTGCCGATTGTTTTCGGTACCTTCTGTCTGTTGTTATCGTCGCTGGGTAAGTCAACGTCTCTTGAGGTGATGATGGTGATGATGGTTTTGATGTCACGTTTATAATCTCGTGGGGTAGATCGATAAAGTGGGGCAATAGTTTTTTCATGCAACTCTAGGGAATTCATATTGAACACAAGTTGCCATAACTACTGAGTGTATTATATAGCGAGCCATACGGAGTCACAAGATTTGAAGATTTTTATTTTTTAAAAGGGGGTCACAAAAATATGTCTGGTTATTATATATTTCAATTTCAGGAAATTGTATTCAAAGTGTTAGAATTACTCGCATAAAAGTACAGTAAATGAGAAATTCGGTACGTAAAGCTTAGGAAACTTCTTCTAAAACATATAATGAGAGATAATAATGACAATATTTAAGGTTCGACCATACCGAACTATCTTTCCGAACTTTTCATCTGGTTCCCAACTTAACATCGAATAACATTTGTGACGATGAAACTTTTATATATGTACTTTTAGACTTTAGTTCACGTTTAACTCCAAACTGTGTAGAAACTATAACTTGTCTCTGAATTCTTTGCAGTGTTTGCCGTTGGAGAAACATATGTTTCACTATTGATTGCTCGCTCTATACAGGGTGTTGGATCGGCATGCATCGGAGTGTGTGGCATGAGCCTGGTAGCGCAAGTGAGTTCAAATACAGGGATGGCCATCGGCTGAATGAAATAATGCAAAAGCAAACCATTACTATTTTATATTATTTTATTAATCGTTTCGAAAGAGTTCACATTAAGTTAAATGTTAGCTTTAAAGGAATATTTTTAACATATTTATAGCATTATCCCGAGGAAGAACGTCGTTCCAAGGTAATGGGAATCATCCTTGGCAGTATAGCTTTAGGTGTTCTCCTAGGTTACCCTATAGGTGGCATATTGTACGAACTGCTTGGCAAATCTGCACCCTTCAATATATTGGCGACTGTAATATTTCTCAATTTATGTGAGTTAGAAAGATCTTAGATTGGTTTGTCTTTGATGTTTTATTGTTGTTGTTTATCCATTCCATGTTGTCCATTCGAAGGTATGCAGTTGCTTACTATGGACCTATCCGTTCAGCCCGAGGTAGTTTTTTGTTTAATTGCTGGTTTAATTTTGCTCTGAAAAAACGTTCTCAAAATTTACTTTTTTTATATATTTCGGTAGGTTGACACAGATTCAGCCCAGCAGCCGAAATGGAAGCCATTGTTGGCGAACAAAATGATCTTAGCCATTGTTGTTGCGATCTGGGTGTCCACATCAAGCATGGCTATTTTAGAACCTTGCTTACCCATCTGGCTGATGCAGCATCTAAAACCTTACAAATGGCAATTGGGTACGGTTTTCATACCGGACTCTGTTGGCTATTTTATGGGCACCAACTTTTTCGGAGCGATAGCCTACAAGAAGGGACAAATCAAAATTGCGTGTATATCTTTGCTGCTCGTGGGTATATCGTCCATTTTGGTAAGGAAGGGAGGAAGGATACTTAATAATCACGATTACCTTGTATACATGCAGTTATCATTTATAAATACTAGATACCGAACGCCACAACGGTTTGGCAACTTTTGCTGCCTCATTTTGTCCTTGGTTTGGGAATTGGAATCATCGATGCGGCTCTGGTGCCTCTTCTGGCAACATTTGTAGATGCTACACTGAGTAGCATTGACGGGAACTCCGACAATGATAGCTCCCCTGGAAGCATATCCAGCTACGGTACCGTTTACGCCATACAACAGACTTCGACTAGTTTGGCTTACGGTGTAGGTACATACTCGTTGATTACAACTGTTTTTGGGGTATTTAGATTACAATATCTTTACTTTTATATATCAAATACTTTCAGCTCCTCTACTCGGCGGCGAACTGGCACAAGCCATTGGATTTGTGTGGCTCATGCGTATCGTCGGTTTCATTAACGTTGTCTATAGTCCAATCTTGGTTGTGCTTTATAGTAAATATGATCCAAAGGTATACTTATACATCAACCATATATACCTCTTTGCAATAATTATATATATGTATGATATTTGATACCTCTTTGATATTATAAAGAATATAATAACATAATTCATATATAAATATTTCCATTTGTATTTAATTCTATTGCGTATTATGCATACTTACTTACTTACATATATTGTGTATCTAAAAGAATTTAACATCCATATACTATCTGCAGGTCCTGAATGAAAGACGTAATCAAATGCTTCTTACAGATGCTGGTTGTTCGCAATATAAGAAGCTGTATAACTCCGTAGATGTGGACTGAAGAGCTACTTGTAGACATTTTTACTACTGTTACTTATAAAGTTTATTAGAAAACCCCTCAGAATAAACAACATTATTGTAATCGTATTTCAAGTGTAACAGTTTTACTTTATATACTCCATTAGTACTTATGTATATTCGTATATATGTATGTTGGCCTATTCATACACCCATTGTAAGTGTAATTGAAAAGATCACAAAGTTAATTGATCAAAGAAAAATTTCCTAAGTAATGCGAAGTATCTGCTTTTGCCTTTATTTATTTGTGTACGAGTATAAGGTTGGATGACAATTTTGTGATTTACCACCAATTGTCTTTTATACATACATACATACATACATATATATTATAGCATGTTTAATATGTGTATGTATTAATGAATGTACGTTCATATATTTATAAATTAAATGCGGTATGAGTAGAAGGATTGGTTTGTAGTTAAATCTTCATATACATACATACATATTAACACTGTGTAGATATCTCATAAAAAAAATACACTTTAATATGTTTTAAAAAAATTTGTGTTCAACCATTCTAAAATCTATCAAAAATTTTCTATTAATTTATTCATTCAAAATTTTCGGCCATACAGAAAACATATAAATTTCTTGTTTCTTATAAAAAATATAACTAAATTCAAAATACATTAGCTTTCCTCTATAATTGCAACAAAATGAGTAAACCAGCAGGTAAGTTGCAACAACATTGTTGGTGGCTAATAGTTCGTGATAAAAAGTAATTACATAACTCAATATTTTCAGGTTCCGATTCCAAGAAAAAACCTGTAGGTAAGTTGCAACAACAGTGTTGGTGGCTAATAGTTCGTGATAAAAAATAATTACATAACTCAATATTTTCAGGATCCGATCAGAAGAAAAAACCTATAGGTAAGTTGCAACAACAGTGTTGGTGGCTAATGGTTCTCGATCAAAGATAACTACATAATTCAGTATTTTCAGAATCCGATTCCAAGAAAAAACCTGAAGGTAAGTTGCAACGACAGTGTTGGTGGCTAATGGTTTGAGATAAAAAATAATTACATAATTCAATATTTTCAGGACCCGGTCCCAGTAAACCTATAGGTAAGTTGCAACCACAGTGTGGGTGGCTATTGGTTCGCGATAATAAATAACTGCATAATTCAGGACCCGGTCCCGGTGAATACATGCTGCCAACTACTATTGGCTTTATTAAGCATGACGTACGAAAACAACGAATGCCAGTGTATACCCTGAAGGAACGAATCACCGTAGAATATGAAGGTTATGATGTAGGACCGGATAAATATAATCTTGAACATTTAACGCGTTATGGTGTAAGTCGTGGCAATCGGTTTGTCATCGGGGACAGGACATTTCCGGACGGTAAAACGTGTTACGCATTTAAATTTTAGGTTCTGTTATAATTGTAGATGTATTTTTTGACACTCAGCCGAAAGCGTTGGTCCGGGTCCCGCCAAATATCGATATCACGTGCACCCGATTTTCAAGGGCACCAATGCTCCGGCATATACGATGCGCGAGCGGCATCTAATCGAGCATGAACAGGAGGGTCCTGGACCTGCCATGAAGGGCGCTGATGTGAATGTAGCGCCGATTAAACCACGAGCGCCGGCCTACCATTGGTACGTATTGAAGTCTAATGGATGCGTTCATTCTTACTTATGAACTAACTAATTTTATTTTAATCTATTCATATTTTCTTTTATTTAATCGTATTATTCCAGTGGCGAACGTATCGTATTACCGAAGAAGCCGAAACCTGCGACACCCGGCCCTGCTGACAATGTTCCGCCGAGACCTGACATTACATTGCCGAAGTCACCTCAATTTATAATGACTTCTCGCGAACCCCGAAAACCGAAAGTTTATAACCCCAAAAAGGACGGGGAATATAGAATGTATGATCTAATGTACTATAGACCTGGGAAAAAAGCTCCAGCGTATTTCATGGGAGACCTACACTCGCGTTTTAAGCTTCCAACGACCGTTGACTGTGATAATATTTGAATGCAATGTATATAAGGAATTTAGAAATTTATTGAAATTGAAAAAAAAAGAAAAAAAAATTACAAAATTAAATTAAATTAATTAAATTAATTAACTAAATTAATTAATTTATTAAATTAAATTAAAATAAAAAAAAAAGTATACACACAAAAAATATGACAATAAATATAGAGAAACTTCTAAAAAAAAAACGCAAACACAAAAAACCTAAATAAAAAATTAATCGAATTGTAACAAAAATGAGCTGATCTTTTGTAATTTCTAGACTTTAGATTTGAGATTTGATAATACAAATATTAATAACAATACAATAACAATTAAACAAAATAATTTATATTGTTTAATTTATTCTAAGTTTTATTAATTGTGTGTATGTATGTTGTATATATATGTATACACTAGGGTGGACCTTATTTTTGGACCATAACATTTTTACCACGCCACCCTCTAAACTTATACTATTTCATGAAAAAGTAAGTTGTACAAAATTTCAGATCGATTTGACGTCAAGTCGGGTCTAGTTATCTAGATCTAAACGTTTTTTCAATATTTTTTTTTCCAATGTTAAGTCGGGTTTTTAGAAAATGGCCCCTCCCGCATAAACGGGGGAAAATGCACCCCCACTCTCCCCCTCCCATACGAGTTTTTTTCTGTCTCGACCCAACATATACGTCCTAGTCTTTTGTCCCCTCATGCGAAACACCCTGTAATCAAATGAAGTTTCGGATAAGATTTACCCTTGTCCGGTGTGATTGTTGTTGTTTTTGTTGTTGTTGTTGTTGTTTTCTTGTTGTTGTAGCTACCCAGGAAAACAAACCCCGCCCCTCGCCCCGCCCCCGTTTAGGAGTTATGTGCCTTCAAAGCTTGAAGCTTTTATGCCCTATATCTCCATAATCCCGGCACATATAGGAACGATATATACATCGTTGGAAAGGTAATTTTAATATCTATAATTTATCTTTTTAGAAATTTTTTGGAAAAGCTTTTACTGATATTTTTTATAGTATTTATTAATTCTTTCCAAATAAAGTTCTTCAGAAACTTGTATCAACGTTGCGTTTAACAAAGTAGAGTTAATAAGGTATTTACAGTTGTTTTCTATTGAAATCGGTTCACTATTTCGGTTAATAACGTTCTTTAAACCTGAACAGCCTACTCCCTTTGTCAATGTTGTGTTGTTTTTTGTTGTTTGTTTTTTCGGGCCGATTTTTTTATAAAAATTGCTCATTTTAACAACAACAAAAAATTAACATGATTTATTCTTGAGGTACCTCAGCATTTGACAGAGTTTTTATTCTAATAAAGAATACCATTAGGAAAACGTAGTTTTGGTTAATTTTTATGTTCGTTTTCTCCCGAATTAGTGAACCGATTTCAATAAAAAAAAACACCTGTAAATAGCTTATTAACTGTACTTTGTTAAAATGCAAACATTGATACAGGTTTCTGAAGAACTTTATTTGGAAAAAATTAATAAATACTATAAAAAATAGTAGTAAAAATAATAAATGCGATTTGCGGGGAAACTAAAAGCTTTTCCAAAAAATCTCTAAAAACATAAATTATAGATATTAAAATTACCTTTCCAACGATGTATATATCGTTCCTAAACGTTCCGGGATTATGGAGATATAGGGCATGAGAGCTTCAAATTTTGAAGGCTCATAACTCCGAAACGGGGCGGGGCGAGGGGAGGGGTTTGTTTTCCTGGGTAGCTACAACAACAGCAAAAACAACAACAATCACACCGGACATGTCTTAAATATAGCCGAAGTTTCAATCGGTAAAATACGAATGCCGAGATAGCATTATGTATTCATTTTCATGTCCGCAGTTTGGTCTAGTTGTTGAGACATCTGAGACGTATTCTGATGATGAGGAAGATGATGAATTCGACGAGGCACCTGGCAAGGGGGAAATACTTGTGGCGTGGTATCCAGATGGCAAGGAAGAGAATCAATCGGAATTAGCTGAGAGTCTAGTTCTAGTTCAGTTCAATTCAATTCCATTCAATTGAGCGATTTAGTTAATTAGGGGTTATGAAACTCTGTCAAGGATAACTGTAAAAGCTCGACAACATTTTGCGCTTGTCAAATAAGTTTTTATACGCTACACACGAAGTGATGGGGGTATATTCAATTTGTGCCTCCGTTTGTTTCGCATTTATGCAGGTGTGGCAGGTATATAAAATTATATATATTCTTGATCAGATTCACCTCCATAGTCGATTTAGCCCTCTCCGTCCGTCTGTCTGTCTGTCTGTCCGTCCGTTTGTGGAAACCACGATTACGATTCGATCAAATATTGGCACGAATATCTGTCTAGCGTCAGAAACTTATTGGTATTGGAAATGGAAAAAATCTGACCATTGCCTATTTTTTATAGTGAATATAAATTCATCCATGCTTATACCTCAATTTCTCAGGTTGTAGAGCGAATTTGAAGCTGAAATTTTATTCACGAATCCACCGTCTGGGCCAAACTACACTAAAAAATGTGAGTGGTACGCAGTGGCATAGCGTGAATTTCAGCCACCCGGGGCCGGTTAGAAATATTCCGCCCGGCGCACACTCCGTGGCCGACCCCGATAGTTCTGCCGCCCGGTGCAATTGCCCCTCCTTACCAATTGCCCCTGGGCTGGAGACCTCGTGGTAGTAGACTATTTGGTAGTTCAACATATATGTATACATATATGTATATACCTGTACACTGTACATATCTCATCAAAAAAATACACTTATGTGTTTTAAAAAACTTGTGTTTAAACATCCTAAAATCTTTCAAAAATGTTCTATTAATTTATTCATTCAAAATTTTCGGTCACAAAGAAAACATATAAATTTCTTGTTTTTTTTAAAAAATATAACTAAATTCAAAATTCGCTTTCCCCTATAATTGCAAAAACAAAATGGGTAAACCTCTAGGTAAATAGCAACAACGGCGTTGGTGGAGTTTGGTTCACGATAAAAAATAACTACATAATTCAATATTTTCAGGACCCGGTCCAGCTGCGTACACGCTCCCAACTCTGTTTGGTTTTGATAACCATGACGTACGAAAACAACGAATGCCAATGTATTCAATTAAGAAACGAACCGTCGTAATGAATAAACGTGTTGGACCCGGACCCGGAGCCTATCAGGTTCACAACTTAACGCGCTATGGTGTTAGTCGAGGCAGTCAGTTTGTCATGGGGGAAAAAATATTAGAATAAACACAAATAGACATTTAAGGAAAAAATTTACAAAAAAATTGAAAAGTATAATAAAGAAAAAGAATACAAAAATAAAAATATGACAATAAATGTTGAGAAAGTTGTCAACAAAAAAAAACCGAAATAAATAATTAATCAAATTGTAACAAAAATTAACGAATCTTTTGCAATTATTACAACTTAAGTCTCAACCAAAATAGACGAATGCAGACGTAACGAGTGAGTACGAGGACGTAAGATAAGACTTGTGAAAGACTGCCCAAAATGAGTATACGTAACTGATCGAATTCGAACGAAACATAATTATACGAATAATTGGTTCAGGCTTTAGATTTGAGTAAAAAGTTTAAAGTTTTATTAATTATTTGTATTGTATATGTACACAAATCGAAAGTAAGTATTTATTTATATATAGGTACTAAAATCGCTAATAATGTTCTTTTATAATCGATATCAAACATATCACAATACGAATACAATCCATACGATTGCCGAGATAGCAGTATGTCTTAATTTTCATGTCCGTGTGTCATTCGCACTCGTTATGAAGCGAATAGTGAAAACAATTGACACGAAGAGTTTGAATGCCGACGAATGTCATGAGGAGGAAAGGCAATTGCAATCCAAACAGTCGCAAAAGGCTCCGGGGTTTTCGAATTGTATTCGATCAATCGTTCAACAATGCCACGAATATGCCAAGCTTGTTGTTGGTGCATAATTTGTTTTTTCTTTAATTTACTCTTTAAACTTGCTGTGGCCTTGGTAAATAGATTTTGATTGACTGTCGCACATAAAAATGCAGAATCTATAAGGTGAAAAGCTTTCAGATCCTGTGCAGTGGCTGCATTGACAATGTATTTGCGTCCTTGATAAAGAAGTGAAGTGAATTTTGTTGTGATGTCAGAAATTTTCACATCTAATAAAATGTTGGCGCAGTTATTCTGGTTTAGTTCAAGAGGATCTGTGATGATAAAATCTTATTTTGTTATTAATTAAACAATCTTATTATTTATTATTAACAGAATTATTTCAATTACTTAGTTGGAATCTTTTTTTGTATGTACATATATTCAAACGTGTTAAAACAGTTTGACTATCCAAGGATGACTCTTCACATTTATTAGTGTACTTTACCAAATTTTGTTCTGTTAAGTTCATATTTTATTCAAATAAAACTTATTTGAAATGTCTTTCGATTAGTTATTGTATAATAAATAACAAATAAGTACTATTTCGATGATGAAAACTTAACAAACATCACGAAACTCATACAATTTCAATTAACTTCGTTTTTGGGGTAAATAAATTATACAACTGAATGAATTTAGAAAGTAATTACATTTATTTTACCATTTGTTTGTCCATCACATGGCGCTCGCCCACTCTCACAATCTTTGATATTGGGTGACATATCCGGCTTCAAAATATTACAAACTTCTGTAAAGTTAATTGAAGTTAGCAGTAGAGTTGTAAGCTATATTATTACTTATTACTTATTAAATGCTCCTTTACAGTTAGCATAGTGAAGTCTTCATGGTAAACAGGTGATTTGTAAGGCAGCAAACTCATCATATTGTGTTTCTCTCTTCCAACATAGTAATTTTTCTGAGGTTTTTAGGTCTTCCTTGTTTTCCACATAAAAGAATTGCGCTAAATGGAGCATTTTCTTCCATGCTAGTTAGTCGTAAAATTTTGGGCGTTTTATCCCTTTTAAACCTCACCCAGCATATTTTTAGCTACTGTACAATTTCGCTGTCCGTATTGTTTTTCCTGTTTGATATTGCCTCTTCTAAACATTTGTTTAAGACAAAATCTTCTGTTTTCATTTCGTACAAACTTAAGCTCTTTTTTTCGTAAGTTTTCATGGCATTATAATATGTAGTCTTGAGCATTATATAATTGATCCTTTTTCTTTAAAGCTGTTTCCACAACATCTCTCGTTTGGAAGAAATGAATGGCCGTATAACTGCTAAAGCGCAGTGTACACTGAAGTCATAATAATGAAGAATAATTGGAAACAGAAAGTTGTTTTAATTATAGGTTTTAGGAATGGACTTATTCCACTTCAAAAAAATATTTTTGTGATAACATTTTATAGTCGAAATTCTTTTCTTGACTTTATAAAAAAATCGTAATCCATTGAATGTATGCTTATAAATATGGAAAGAATGTGTCTAAATCTTACTAAAATTACCATTAACTAATTTTTTTTAAAAATTGACTTATACCACTTTCGAAAATAACAGCTAATATTGTATTCATACCACTATCCCAAAGCAGAACGTCGTTCCAAGGTAATGGGAATCATCCTTGGCAGTATAGCTTTAGGTGTTCTCCTAGGTTACCCTATAGGTGGCATATTGTACGAACTGCTTGGCAAATCTGCACCCTTCAATATATTGGCGACTGTAATATTTCTCAATTTATGTGAGTTAGAAAGATCTTAGATTGGTTTGTCTTTGATGTTTTATTGTTGTTGTTTATCCATTCCATGTTGTCCATTCGAAGGTACATATGCAGTTGCTTACTATGTACCTATCCGTTCAGCCCGAGGTATTTTTTTGTTTAATTGCTTGTTTAATTTTGCTCTGAAAAGGTTCTCAAAATTTACTTTATTTTATATATTTCGGTAGGTTGACACAGATTCAGCCCAGCAGCCGAAATGGAAGCCATTGTTGGCGAACAAAATGATCTTGGCCATTGTTGTTGCGATCTGGGTGTCCACATCAAGCATGGCTATTTTAGAACCTTGTTTACCCATCTGGCTGATGCAGCATCTAAAACCTTACAAATGGCAGTTGGGTACGGTTTTCATACCGGACTCTGTTGGCTATTTTATGGGCACCAACTTTTTCGGAGCGATAGCCTACAAGAAGGGACAAATCAAAATTGCGTGTATATCTTTGCTGCTCGTGGGTATATCGTCCATTTTGGTAAGGAAGGGAGGAAGGATACTTAATAATCACGATTACCTTGTATACATGCAGTTATCATTTATAAATACTAGATACCGAACGCCACAACGGTTTGGCAACTTTTACTGCCATATTTTGTCCTTGGTTTGGGAATTGGAATCATCGATGCGGCTCTGGTGCCTCTTCTGGCAACATTTGTAGATGCTACACTGAGTAGCATTGACGGGAACTCCGACAATGATAGCTCCCCTGGAAGCATTCTAGCTACGGTACCGTTTACGGCATACAACAGACTTCGACTAGTTTGGCTTACGGTGTAGGTACATAGATTACAACTGTTTTTGGGGTATTTAGATAACAATATCTTCACTTTTATTATTCAAAAACAAAGCCATTGGATTTGTGTGGCTCATGAGTATCATCCGTCGGTGTCATTAACGTTGTCTATAGTCCAATCCTGGTTGTGCTTTATAGTAAATATGATCCAAATGTATATTTATACATCAACCACATACATATATTGTACATACATGTTCATATGTGCAACCTCTTTGAAATTATTATATGTATATGTATAATTTATACGTATGTATTTACGCTCATATATTCATAAATTAAATGCGATATGAGTAGAAGGATTGGTTTGTGGTTAAATCTTCATGCACATACATATGTATTAACACTGTGTAGATATCTCATAAAAAAACACTTTAATATGTTTTAAAAAATTTGTGTTCAAACATTCTAAAATCTATCAAAAAGTTTCTATTAATTTATTCATTCAAAATTTTCGGCCACACAGAAAACATATAAATTTCCTGTTTTTTATAAAAAAATATAACCAAATTCAAAATACATAAATTTTCCTCTATAATTGCAACAACAAAATGAGTAAACCTGTAGGTAAGTTGCAACAACACTGCTGGTAGCTGTTGGTTCGCGATAAAAAATAACTATTATACATACTTCAATATTTTCAGGACCCGGTCCCGGTGCGTACATGCTCCCAACCTCAGTTGGCTTTGATAAGCATGACGTACGCAAACAACGAATGCCAATGTATTCCCTTAAGGACCGAACCGGCCTAAAGAATGCAGGTCTTGGACCCGGGCCGGGGGCCTATCAGGTTAACAAAGTGACGCGTTATGGTGTAACTCAAGCCAATCAGTTTGTCATGGGGGAGAGGACATTTCTGAAAGGTAAAAAGTGTTCCGAATTTAAATTTTACCTTCAGTTGTAATTTTAGATGAATTTTTTAACACTCAGAGAGAAGCATCGGTCCTGGTCCCGCCGGACATCGTATGCACGAGAAGCCGATTTTCAAGGGCACCAATGCTCCGGCATATACGATGCGCGAACGGCATACTATCGGCAATAAACAGCATGTTCCAGCTCCGAGCGAATACGGTGTGGTGAATGTAACGCCGATTAAACGAAGAGCGCCGGCTTACGATATGTACGTTTGTTTATGGTTCTTACTCATGATCTAACTACTTTTACTTTACTCTATTCATATTTGCATTTATTCGGGAGCAAATGCAGAATAGCGGGCTAGTTCGGATTTTTTCTTTTTTGGTTACCGTTAGCTGGGACCGTTAGAATCGGAAGTGGCCATTTTTTTGCCATTTGTTGTCAGCCATTTTGGATAAATGACAGAAAAAAATAACAGAAAAGTAAAGCTATCTTTTGAAAATTTAATACAACTCCATCAACGTAATATGGAGTTTACCTCTACCTCACTTAGTTTAGGCGATAATTGAGTACTAAAGTACCATTTATTTTCCCTCCAAAAAAATAGCCGCTTCCGTTTCTAACGGAACCACCGGTAAAAAAAAAAATATGAGCTAGCTACTCGGTATTTATACTTTTATCTGTATTATTCCAGGGGCCAACGTACACAAACGAAGCAGAAGACTGGTTCACCTGGCCCTGCTGCTTATGGGCCGGCCAAACCCGGCCTTATATTACCGAGCTCACCTCAATATACAATGACTTCTCGCAAATTCCTCGAACGGAAAGTTAATACCCCCGCAGCTGACGAGTACAATCTCATGTACTATAGACCTGGGAAAACAGCTCCAGCATATTACATGGGCAAACTACACTCACCTTATAAACGTCCAATGATCGTTAAATGCGATAACGTTTGATTGCAATGTATAGAAGAAATTTAGAAATTGAAATTGGAAAAAAAGTACAAAAAAAATGAAAAAGTATAAGAAAAAACAAAAAAAAAAAAAAAAAATACACAAACAAAACTATGACAAAAAATATTGAGAAAAAAATCTCAAAAGAAAAAAAACGCAAAACAAAAAACGAAATAAAAAATTAATAAAATTGAAACAAAAATTAACTGATCTTTTGCAATTATAACACTTTAGATTTGAGGCAAAAAATAGACATAATAATATTTTTTTTAATTCCACGTTTTATTATTGTAATTCTATGTGTGGTGTATATTTTGTTATGTCTGTTCCTTTACTGTCCGGATGCGGTGTACCGCAACTAGCTCAAATCTTTTTGTTGGGGCGTGGTCCTCAACCCGCCATATCCGGTCGATGGGATTACCATAAATTTTTGAGTACGGCTGGAAGTACTCCAGAGAAACTAACTATGAAACATTTTACTTGCTTATTCCCTCACGCCAACCTCCTCATCACCACCCAAAGAGTTACTAGCACGCCATGCTTATCGCAAAATGTGAGGTCATGGGTTTAATTTTGAAAATACACATTTTATTCTAAATACTTGAACTTATACTAACATTTGATTGAACTTACATTAAGCTTTACCAGTAAAAATATTTTTTTTAAAAATGAAAACAACAGTTAAAAAAATTATGAAAATTTCGCTAAAATCGAGATCGCATTCAATTTCATTGGATAATCGTCGAAACGGAACCTAATATTAATCCAGTTTTTTTAATGGACTATACAAAATATTCATACAATATTCATTTTCAGTTTTATTTTTTTGAGTTTTGTTGAATGTGTGAAGTTGTCTACTTTTCAAAACAAGGGGAAATCGTAAAATCTCCCTATAAACTAGATAGAGATCTGGGTAAAACCTGGTTAAGTGTCATTTGTATGGCGAAGCTATACATTTACATACATTATACATTTATACATTATACATTTTATACATTATACATTTTATTCATTAAAAAAACGAAGCTAATAATTGGTTTCGGCTCGCAAATAATTTCAAATTTGGCCCCTACTTACATATAGCTTGGCCACCCTTGTTATAGATGATTATTTATAGTTTGCTCTGGCAATACTTTAATATATGAACAGCTGTCAAACGGTACTTTTTGTTTTCCGATTTCACATCATATTCTTTTCTGCATATATATATTCCAAAATTGTAGTTCCGTTAATTTTACACGAATAAATAAAAGAAATTTTTAAATAAAAAATTGTAAACGTTGAAACAATATAAAACGAAATTTTAGTGAAGACCCAAGGAATTTAGCAAGAACTGAAAAAGGAAGGGAACACTTCCAGTAAACGCTGCTCATGTACGACATTTCTCTAAAGGACGAAATAATTTTTGCTCGCGTAGAGGATAAAAAAATCGAAAATTTTTGAAATGGCAACTGGGCTGAGCAATTTCAATATTACTTCAGCTGTTGGCGTCGCTGGTACCAGCAACGACGATTTGCAATCAGCAAATAGTGAAGATTCCGTTGAAACGGAACAACCGCAGAGCTTGGTCGGAGCTGCCAAAACTTCGTCAATCGATGATAGTGGTGCTGCTGGAACACCCACTGTAACAGTAAAGCCGTTATTAATGGCTGCGCCAACAACTGGTGCTGCCTACGATAATCTTTATTTCTTCGAAGATGAAGTTTATCGTATCGATAAAAATGGCCGCGTAAAGTTTGGTCTAGTTGTTGAGACATCTGAGACGTATTCTGATGATGAGGAGGAGGATGAATTCGACGAGGCACCGGGAAAAGGGGAAATACGTGTGGCGTGGCATCCAAATGGCAAAGAAGAGAATCAATCTGAATTATCGGTAAGTCTGGCAACTGAATGAGGTCATTATCTGTATCAACTATTGTATTCAGAGCGATTTAGTTAATTGGGGGTTATGTAACTCTGTCAAGGATAACTGTAAAAATTCGACATTTTGCACATGTCAGATAAGTTTTTTTAACTATGAGGATTTATGTTTTGGAGGGGGGGGGGGAGGGGTGTGTGGAAGACAACGTGACAGTTATCCCTGTACTTTTAGTGCAATGCGCTTGAATTTACCATCACATTAAATGCGAATCTAAATATTAGGTGGGAAACATTGATTTATTTATTTATTTCTGTTTCTTCTTAACTCCACTTTTTTACTAATTTAAATATTTAAGAACTTTTCTTTTACTTTTGTTAGTTTTAACTAGAAGTGTACATACATATTTTTCATTATCATCTTACCCAACATTTGTCACTGAGTGTATATCCGATACGCCAACAATGTCAGGGCCATCTTGACCTAGTAACCTTCAATGTTTCTGATTTATTCAGCCTTTGCTTAAATTTAATATTAGACAGATTTTACTTCTTCTTTAACTTCTGAGCAGGGAAAATTGGGTAATTGTTGTGTGTAGCATAGCAAAAGCGAACCAAACGTTGTTAATTTCTTGTGCATGTACAATAGGTCGGTCTGGCGGATCGCACAATAATGCCAGCTGATGTGGTACGACGCTTGATGCCGGGCAAGGATACGCAACGTGGTTACGTTCGTGACATAAAAATGCGAGCCGACGTTCGGATTGTTGGCACCAATTATGTGGTTCCAAACGTTGATGCGGAACGCCTTCGTTCGGTTACCACTTGGCAACTGGATACAGCTGTTTGCCTGGACTCTTGGGTAGGCAGTATTAAAACTATTGATGAAATTCTTGTTTTAAGGTAAGCATTTAAGGGCGTTTTTAAATAATGTGAAGTATAAATATCGAAATGCATGTTTTCATAGATCTACTTACGGTGCACGATTTGAAGTTTCCAGCAACGGATTATACACCTTCAAGGATGTTAATTGCCTATCTAGGCGTGGCATATTTGATAGTCTAACGTTTTTTCCAGGCCAAGTAATATCCGGACGCCTGCATTCGTTAGAACCCATAGTACTTTTGACGCCCGATATACCGTTAAAAAAAAATAAAAAAGGAAAAATGCAGATAGGCAGGGTAAGTTTCGGTTATATTTATTGTACAATATAAGCAGCTCTTTCCAATAAGTTTTATATACTGTCGAATTTAGTATACTGTGGAATCTATAAAAACTGAATCTGTTTACGTACGCTGGCAATGTAAGGCTCTCTCTGAAGATTATGATATAAAAAATCATGAAATACAGCAACCGAACACGTGCGTAACGGGAGAAGATTTGAAACGTTTAAAGCGTTTAAATCTATTCGAATCATGTATGCAACAGATCAACGATCGTAACTATTTAAAGATATCAGAATGTGATTCTATTATCAAGAAATCGGAATGGGATAAGGAACAAGGTGCTTTGACATCAATTTATTTTGAATTTTTAAACATATACTATTTGTAGAATATATAAATTGTTGTATTGTTCTATTTATTTCATAGTTATAAAGTTTAAGTTATTGCAAAAACAACAGAAACAACTGGTAGCATCCAATCCAAAGAATATGGTTTCTTCCAATGTTGCTTCTGGTGCTTCCAACGCCGGTAGTGCTGGCCATCATTTTGAGAAACTTAAAAAGAAGCTTCACCTCCTTGATGTCGACAAAAACCTGAAAACAAAAAAATTCCTTATGAAATTGGAAAAAATTAACAAAGAAAAATCACAAGTTGCTGAGAACAAGTCTGAAAGTCTTCCTATCACATCAAAATCTGCGAATTCTTCCGCGAGCGATTCGGAAAATAAGCAAGCGGCTAAGAAATCTTTATCCGATTGGATCTCTGATGATGATGATGATGACGGTGGAAGTGGTGAATCTCTTCTACACGATGGCGAAGATGCCAGGAGCACAGCAACTACAATCTCTACGTGCTCCACACCAACACCATGTGGTAGTCCAAAACATCAAATTAAGCGTTCGCAGCGAAAGAAAATCAACAAAAAGTTGAAGAAGATAAACTCAAGTACTGTCTCTGCTGAAAAGCTACCCAGCGTTGGATCCGAAGTGGTGACCGAGTCGTTGCTTTTATACAGCACTGCTACAGTCGTCTGGCAGGACGGCTTCGTAGAAACCGGCATACCATCAACACAACTTTATCCCATACATCACTTGGATACACATGTAGCGGTTACTTTAATGCATATGCATTCAAGAAATGTGTTTAAATGTGTGTTTTTTGCAGGAATTTTTTCCAGGCGATTTTGTCATTGCCAGTAAAGAGGACTCTGACGTTTCTTACCGTGACTATGGCGTGGTACAGTCCGTTGATCATCAGGGTAGAATCGCGCGTGTGAAATGGTTTATTACTTACACATCGGCTGAAGAGGCAAAGTACGCGAATGTATTAACTTGTCTTTTTTTATGTTTTAATATCCTCTCACTAATATCTTGCGTTTTTAAAGGGAGTGTAGTCGGCTTCGGTTTGATAGAAAATCAATATTTCTGCTAGTACCTTTTATTACAGAATAAATAGTATACAGAAGACGCATCTCGTACAAAGCAAATTCTCTTCGTGGGTTCCAATCTTGGCACCGAAGCCAACAGAGAGTACAAGCATGATAAGCGACAAGAGAGTACACCAGCGTTGGTCATTTCATGTTCATTCGTATCAAGAGCGATCAGTCGACTTAACGACTTCAAGCACGTTGGATCGCACCACGCTGTTATGAATGCCATCTTTTCAGTGTATCTTAGACAGAGAATTCCTTCGCAAAACAAGCGCTCTCATTGCGTCTCTCTATTCATGGTTGCTCTCTCGTTCCTTGATCTTCTCCTCAGCTATTCGGCCTGCTCCGTAATGTGAGAAAGTACAGCAAACTGAGATGCTTCTTCTGTATATTATTAATTCTGTGCTATTATTTAGTATCTTATTTTGTAAATGTTTTCTACAAAACTACTTTTGTTTCTATTTAATCAATCTCAGGCCTGTATACAAAGGTGAAAGTGAAATGAGTGTGTATGATTTAAAAGATCATCCCGACTTTCAGTATCGTCCTGGCATCATGGTTATACGCGTTGCTAATTTCGTGGGCGAGGATGCCACCTGCACTGCAGGTCAAATAATTGATAACTGCACGGATGGTCGCGTAAAAGTGTGGTGGGTTGACGGCCATGTCGGCATGTGTTGGCCGCAAGACCTCTTCGAGGTGGGTCAGTACGACCAAACCGATTTCGGCGGCACCGAATCGGATGATTCGTGGGAAACGGAATCCGAGAATTCCGAATTCGGTTGTAGCAGTCCGAAATTGACAATCGCTGAATCACATATTTTATCGAACATTGAACGAGCATGCGTTGCCATTTCAAAGCTGGAGGAGTTCTTTGCTATAAGCCCGAATTTGCAGAATTCAGAGGTTTGTATGAAATGAATGGCCACGTCAACAATAAACTCATATACATGTCTTAAATGCTCAGGTGATGCGTAAACTTCTGGTTATTTATAAAGGTTGCCGCTACTTGGATCGTTTGCTTAATACTAATTTCTTTCACGAGGATCATTTCATGGCAAGTGCATGTAGGAATTTACAATGCCTTATTTTTCTATGAATTAAATACCTTTAGGGATTGGTTGAACGCGTACGGAAGGGAGGCACGCAAACAATTTTAGAGCGCGCACAGGATCGTAAAAACCGTCTGTTTAATGAAAACACGCAAACAATGCCAGCTTCAAAACAAAAGCATCAGCAACAACTGCATGTTTGTAATTCGTGTCAAGCCATAGTTGCGGTTAATGTTGGAAATAAAACTGCTGTTGACTGCCCGAAGAAGGATTACGACGGTCCAAAGGTTCTGTTTAATTTCTCTCCACTTCACCTCAAAGGTACGAATTCTGGGAGTTCGACTTCCATCGAAAGAAATGGCGGGATGCCCACAGTGACCTATAAAAATAATACCTCGCCAGCAGCAGCCCATGTAGAAGATAAGCACGCAGATAATCTACATCTTGCGGAATCCAAGCCGCGACACAATCTGCAAACTACTCAGAGTGCAACTAACTCAAACTCTACTTCAGTTTCCTTCCCGATCCCTATGCGAAGTTCGTCACCGACGGGCATGGAGAACGTTGCTTTAAATAAAGTCAACTCTTTCAATGCAGAAAAGATTGAGTTACTCTCCTCGGCTATACTCCATATAGAAAAGGTGTACGAGAAGACTAGTCAACTAAAATCGCCAATTAATGGCCTTGCTTTATCGCAAGTAAGTAAAAATTTCATTTATAAACGTATGTAGTTATAAAATGAGTTCTCCATGTAAAATGATCCGTTGATCTCTATTTGCGTTGTTTACTTGTAGGATGATTCTGGTAACTACTCGCGAAATGAAAATTGCGATGGTAGTTCCACCAGTTACGCTTCATCTTCAGATTTAACCAATGTCGAAGCTAATAATTTATTGCTGTACAAAGCCAACGACGATCAGAAGTCAACTTCTTGCAGCAGCATTGAACTGGCACAAAGCTCGGCGCCTGAAATCGTTTGTCTCCGTCTTTGTTCCTTGCTTAAAGATCAGCTGCTAAAATGTATCAGTGAAATCCGTCATAAGTACTATAAAGAAAACATGAATCTAAGCGAGGTCTTTGAGTATAATATTGAAAAGGAGAAAGTGGACGAAGAGCGCGAGAAAGAAGGTGAGGACGAGAAAGAAGGTAAGGACGAGAAAGAAGTTAAGGACGAGAAAGAAGGGCAGGAGGGAAATAAAAAACTTGCGGCTGAAGAACCCGAAAAAGTCGATGAAACAATTAATTCCAAGAGCAAAGAAGTGTCCGCCCTAATCCAATCCACAGATTCTGAGAAAGACAAATCCAATGCAACCGTCGAAACGCCGCCACAGCGTGTCTCTGTCACTTCACTGTCATGTGTGGCTTCCGAATATTTTCAAGTATTGCCATCGGCGCCTAAAACACATAAGTTTTATTTAACTGTTTTCCATCCAAACAATACACAACAATATTACAAAGCTGTCCATCGTGAACATCGACTGCTGAGGAATTCGTTGCCACCGGGTGTATGGGTGCGGTAGGTCACGTTTTAATTGATTCAACACTAATCTTGATTCAAATTACGAGTATGTATTTTTTATGCAGAGTTTTTGAAGATCGCATGGACTTGGTGAGTGTTATGATTGAAGGGCCGAAGAAGACTCCCTACGAAGACGGTATGTTCCTCTTCGATATTCAATTGGGTCGCGAGTACCCGAAGAGTCCTCCGCTTTGCCAATATATTAGTTATTGTTCGGATCGTTTAAATCCCAACTTGTATGAAGATGGCAAAGTGTGTGTTTCGCTCCTAGGCACCTGGACTGGACGGGATTCAGAAGTTTGGGGTTCTAAGAGTACACTGCTGCAGGTTATCGTG
This sequence comes from Myopa testacea, assembly GCA_949629155.1. Classification (NCBI taxonomy): domain Eukaryota; kingdom Metazoa; phylum Arthropoda; class Insecta; order Diptera; family Conopidae; genus Myopa; species Myopa testacea. Next base: position 46,956,567 of record OX451345.1, on the reverse strand, counting down.
TCGATACAAGGTTTGATTTTGGTGCCTGAGCCTTATTTCAATGAAGCTGGCTACGAGAAACAAAAAGGTTAGTGTTGAGAACAGGGAGAAGAAGTGGATCACAATGCTTGTTGCTAAATTTTCTGTGTTAATAGTTTTTCTTGGGAGAAATTATTTTATATAAAATTATTCACTAGGTACTCTACAAGGCATTGAAAACTCACGCATATACAATGAAATGGTTATCATTAAAATGGTGCAGGCAACCAGTAAATTACTTCAGTCACCTCCAGATATTTTTCGCAAAGAGATAATGGAACACTACAAATTGAACGGCGTGTCGATGTACCAACGTATCCAGGGTTGGATGGAGCTGTCGAAAGCCAAACAGGAGACGCCACAAAATGTTGAAGTAGCAGCTAGTAATTTGGGTAATAGTCAAGATCGATATTATTCATAGAAATGAGTCTATGATAAATATTTATTCTTTCTTCATCGCCGCTTCAGATTACCTGCTGCCGGACTTCCCGCTAGTGCCTGCCAGCCGCGGTTTCTGTCTATCGTTGGTTGGTCTTTTGGGCCCCTTTAAGGTCAAGTTGGCTGCTATCAATTCAGTGAACACTGAAGCCAGTGCCATTAAAACAGATCAAGCTGAGCAGTAGTCCTTCTTCTTCTGCCTCTCTGTCTCTTCGTGTTGGTTTTTTGTGAATGCATTGATTCTTTAAGTACAATTTTTGTGAAATATGTAATATTTGTGTAGAGTTGCATGAAGTGCTCCGAAATGGCACCAACCATCGTACATGAGCTGTCCTGGAGAAATATTTCAATGTATCTATGTTTGCTAAGGTTAAATTATATAAGGTCAAAATGTGTAAAATTGAAAGTTGATAAAAAAGGCAAGAAAATGCGAAATGTGCAAAAATGTAATATAAAACATATTTATTTGCAAATTATATATTTGTTCGTATGCACTTGTAGAAAAAATCATTTTTGTATTCATATCATTTATTTATTATCAATTATTGCTGCTTATTTATTACTTATTATTTATTGGTTTCCTTTTTCTGCTTTGAATGAGTTTGTTTTTACACTAACGCTAATTTTGTGTATATGTGTATCTATTTTTATGTTTACGCAGCGTTTCATTTCTATTTATATTTTTAATTTTTATTTATATTTTACTTTATAGCATTAGAGCACGAAATACAACTATTAGATTAAAATAGTATTAGATGTCATTATTTTTGCTTTGTAAAATTGTGCATTTGCATTCCTTATCATTGAAATGAATTCATGTAATCTTTTAGTTTAGTTTCAAAAAATGTTCCTTCCATAAACATATGTTTTGTGTTATAATCGTTGAGTATTATTATTTAGAGTTTTAAAGTTCTAAGTTTCAATTATCAATATGCTTAGACTTGTTATATACAGTATTTACAATACAATTATTAGTAATTATTTTCACAAAAAATATTTCCATTTTAATGCCTTAAAAGTTGAATTTTCATAAGAAAAAGTCTTGTATTAAAGCTTACTACTCTCAATTTTTACATAAGATAATTAAAGTAAAGTAAAAAGTCAGTTTTGAATATAAAAAGTGGATTCGAATTGTGTTTGTAAATTTGAGTAGATAACATTTTAATTCAAATTGTAAAAGAAGAAGAAACTAAGAAATAGAACATCTATTTATGGATTAGCAATTGGCTCCAAATTCCAATCCTCTCGAAATTCTTCTATAATCTAACTTCGATAAAGTTTGCTTGTCCATTGGAAATAAGTTTTAATTACATAATTTAAAATACAAAATATATTTCAACATTGCTAAATAAAATTATATTCAGTTGTTTCAAGAGAACGCCACTTTTTTTCATATTTATTCATAATCAGTTTTCGAGCGTTAGGGTTCCAAGCTAGCCTGAATCCAGTCGATATACGCGCTAACTTTGGTGTAAACACCCGGCCAGCCATGTAGACCGCATGGCGTCGGACCATAAGAGACAACTCCAGCCATAAAATATATACCATGTTTGCCCAGTATCTCTTTCACCATCAGGGGGCCACCCGAATCGCCGCGACACGTGTCAATGTTTTCTTCGCCGCCCGCGCACAACTGCGTCTCGTTCAGCACATGTTGAAAGGACTTATATTTCTCTTGACAGGAGTTCAGGGGCCACACCTTCACGAGTATCTTCAGTTTCACCGAGCTGCTGCGTTTCGTCTCCGTCTGGCCCCAACCGGCCACGTCCAGGATGTGATCCTTCAGGTCAATATTGCGTAGTTCCGGTGCCAGCGGCAAGCATATTGGTTTGACATAATCTGTGTACGTTACGCTCTCGCTAAGCCGCAGTAGCGCGATGTCGTTTAGCTGATCTGGAGAATCGGGCACGTAGCTCGGATGTGGTATGGAAAGCACTACGCCAACGTCTACGTGTGGCAGAGCACAGTCCTTTCTGCCGCGTACATCGATCTCGCAATCCGGATCTGTATTTAGGTCCCACTCACCGAGGCGAACACCTGTTAATTCCCAGGTTTTTGGAATCTGGGCGCCGTTAACGCAATGAGCTGCGGTTAGAACGTAGCGTGAATTTATGAGACTACCACCGCAGTGATGACTGCGAATGTTGTTCGCTGCAAGTAGATGAAGAAGTTTAATAGAGTTTGAGTTGACTCTTCTCAATAAAAGGTTAAACTGAAATGGTGCTTTTTTATAGAAATTTTAAAAGAAGCTCAGCCGATGGCCCGTCCTTAATAGTTATGTATTTCTACTCACGTTTCGTGTACTCTATCAAAGCCATCCAGGGAAACTCATCCAATTGAGTATTAATACCGCCTAAAATTTTATTGCTCAGCGTGTTGCCACAGACACCAGCTTCCGGTAAAATATTGTTAGCGATTGGCGCCTTAATACAATGATTGCCGCTGCAAGCGATATTTTGGCTTAGGTTACCGGGACAGCAAACCTATTTTTAAAATTACTATTCGTTACAAAAAATTAAAATTTTAACAATTTCAGATTAAATAAACGTATAATAAATAAAAGTTTAAAAAGAAACCAGTCGATGGCACATACGAGTATGTAAGTCGAGAATAAACCGTTGATTTGTTATGAAAATATGCCCGGTTTTGACTTGCATTGTGATTAGTAACGACATATTCGCTATAATTAATAGTTTAATGAAATCGCCATTTTTCCAAAGGTATTTTCCAAGGATATAAGATGTTGTTTCTGTATCGTCCGTTGTACATTGCTGCCAGTACTTTCATTTTCATGGCACTCACCAGAACTCTTCGCGCGGGCATCGTTTGCGTATTGTCCAGGCCGCATTGACTCTGCCTGAGAAACACTCTCTGCTCGTCGTTGAGATCGGTTGAGTTGAGTATATCGAACAGATACGGACAGTCCGTAATATGAATGCAGAGACCGGTTTCATTTCCGACCGAAGTACAAGTGCCATAGCTATTCAAAGCTGCTGCTGCCTCTGCAAAAGCGAACATTGTGATTGATTGCAATCGCAGAGATTTGATAACGGCTGAGCTTTTGCATAAGAACCTGGTTTAAAGCTCACTTACCCTGGCTTAGAGAAGTGTGAAAGCGTGAAAAGCAAATGAGGACAGCGTTTAGAATTACAACTTTAAACATTTCGGCACAGTTTTTGGATATATACGAGCAGTTGAAAGTCGGTCGTCTTCTTTGTTTGTTCACTCAACGACTCAGGCCGAACGTACGATATGTTAATTGCGAGGCAAAGAAGACCAAGCAATTGAGGCTGTTTTAAACTTAAATGGAGACGTCTTCCGCTCGCGAGATCAGCTCATACTGAATTTACTTCAAAAGATTTTGTGCCTCGCACTGAAGCTACGAGCGAATCTCTGCCTACGCTTAAAAATCGGTTCGAATCGGATTGATACTGCTGCCGAATGAATCGCTAATTATCTGTATTTTTGTTGTTGTGTCAGAGGTGAAATGATTCCCCATTATTTCCTTTCTCTCTCTACAGTCTAATGTATTTCATCGGCCCCTCTTTAATTATTGTCTTAAATGTCTTGTCTTTTTACCAAGTTTTTTGTTTTTTTGTTCAAGTTCAAGCCGGAAAAGCATTACTTTTGTCTCATTACTAATAATCAATGTAAATTATTAAACGTTATTTATTGCGATTAAATGTTAACTATGATGTTTCACCAAAAAACCACTTCGATATTCCTGTGTGTAGTTCGCAAAGTGATAATAAACTAGTTTAACTCATAATATGCTCGAGTGAAGCCAGCGCTGCTTCAGCTTCATGATTAGCAGCTAGCTGTGTCTTAAGTTGTGTCTTCTTCCCACACAAATTGTTCTGTCGTGTTTTGTTATTGATTTTATTACTACAAATTTTATTACAAAGACTTCAAATGATTAACAATAGCATGTAATTTTAGATAATACGGAATTGTAGTTTTATAAGCAGGCTCGTTCTAAACTCGCCCGTTACGAGTGCATGCAAAGGATAATTGTTTTCAAATTGTAATAAAGACTTTCGACTGTGCGAAATAAGTTCTTGTTTATGCTGAGGGGGAGGGGCAAACAGTTAACACACTCTCCAAACCATGCCTCGTGCTGTAAAAGTTGCCCGCATACTTTGCTTAAATTCGCTTGTTGTTTCCGTACGAGTAGACAGGCTGAAAAGTCTCCCCATCATCGTCTTCACCGTCGTCGGTGGCATCGCTTTCGAAGGTGTTGTCGGGTATGTCGTACAAGCGAATCATGGGCTTATTCGGGTCCTTCATGATGAGGTATTTGCCGTCCTTCTGTTTCATCACAATGTCAATGATGCAGCGTAGGATTCCCCAAGCGTTGTCCATGCTCAGGTTGATTTGTGTGGCGAACTCATGCGGCTTAAATTGTTGTGTGCCGAGAATGACATGACGTGCCGGGTCGCGTGGATTGATACGTGAAACATAGCCCAGTTTTAGTTGATCGGAGCCAGCTAAGACGGCTTGGACCGTCCACTTGGCCAATTTGCATGCGTTGTTGCGAAGTTCATTGGCCAGCACAGCGCCGCGCTGTGTGTCCAGCTTTTGACGCCACTCAACGCCGTTGGCCAGTTTGGAATCCCATTCATTAAGCGCCTTAATCGATAGAAACTGCGGTTCGCTGCTAGGCGACTGTAGAACGCCATCGTGTTCACAGCGAGCAACCAGAACCTGCAATACAAACGGAACATTAGCAATATTGGCTGCTGCTTGCCATTTAATGCATCTCATCTTACAATATCGCTGCCCAGGTCCCACTTTTTATAGCGGTAACCGACGCTGGCAACTTCGACCTCTTCGTCCTCAGTGATGAAGGGATTCGGTTCCTGGAACTTATACTTGGCTTCCTTCTCACCGGTTTTCAGTACCTGTTGGCTGAAGTTGTGGTTAATGAAGGTAGCTTCAATGGCCAAGTTGCGTGGTGAATTGGGCGAGCTATCGTCGTCAGTGGGTGGCTCCACGGAGGTTTCATTGACTGTCAATAAGTCGAACTCAGTGTTATCACGCTTGTCCATGAAAATCTTGTCGCCTGCAAAGCAATGCGTGCAATTCAATATTAGAATGCAATATAGAACTTATTCCACATCCACTTACCGAACTTCTCGATAACAATGTCCCACGAGTAGTTCGATCGAGTCGAGCACATAATGGTTGCCAAAATTGCATCGGTTGCAAACACATTGCCGATCGTTTTAGACAGGCGACGTATGACCGGATCATCGGTGGTGGTTACTGTGTGCACAATGCGGTCGATCTTCTGCAGCGGCTTCTCATTCTTCACATTGATGCGATCGTAGTTCTTGTCGTAGTACTCCAGAGTACCGCAAGTGAGTATGTCTTCGCCATCCTTGATGTTGGGCAGTGACAGCTTAACCAAGCGTGGAAAGTCCATCTCCTCAATGGAGACCCAATCCGCACGCACCGCCACAGAAGACTCTCGCATTTTGGGTGGAGCGTTGCGATTGCCATACTTTTTACCCATTCCACGACGATTGTCACGTGCCTTGATGTTCTTGCCGCCAAGTGTAGTCATACCCGAAGAGAGACCTCCACGTACATTGCGACCGCGACCTCCCCTGCCAAAGAATCTGTTTAACATGAGGAAAAAGGAGTTAGCGATTAGTGTAAATGAGTGTAGAAACGGCAAGAAGTCTCGTTACTAACCTGTTGTTGCGCATGTTGCCACGGAAGCGTCCCCGTTGATGTGGTGGCTTTTGCACTCTCGCCGTGTCTACCAGGTGGAACGTGGTTTCGTCTTCTTCGTGGTAGTAAGCATATTGGCTGCCAGTACCAAAGGTTGATGCGTACTTGTCTGAAATGGAGGGTGTTTAGTAATGGAACGTTCAATTAAGGTTCATGTGAGTTTAAAATTGATTTGGACAGTGTTTTAAATTCGAGGGGAAGGTGATATTTTGATGTTTATCCGCTGCCTGTGTAATTATTTGTTTACAGCACAGCACAACAAGAAATTTTGACGTTTTTCCTTTGGAGCGTATTCATCACAATCAGCAAATGAACCCCTCCCTACTTTCTATTCAGTATTTTCGCGAATGGCGAAAAATGGCTGCCACGACTTCTTTAGCCAGCACAACGCGCAGGCCATCAACATAACCTCACTTATTGTGAAAACCCTTAACTACATTACTTCTGTGCAAAAATCGCTCCACTCACTTTGGTACTTCTTGTCGTTACTGGATGAACTCGTCCAATCACATATCTTGCCCAGACGATCGCTTTTGCTGAACGGTTGATATGGCATGTCTTTGAAAGTGGCCGGCAGCTCGCATGGTCCCCAGCCATTCTCATTGAACTGCACGGTCGGCTTCTCGAAGCATGGCTGAGCAATATTTAAAGTCTGACTCATAACTGCGTTATTAATGTGAAGAAATCCTTAGATATTTGAAGGATCTTAACTAATATAATTGAAAGAAAATACTTTTCATGGGCCGAAAAGTTGACGTGACAATCGAGAAAACGAATGGTTGAATAAAGGAGAGAATACACAATTAAGAGGAACTGTCAGATGGTTGGATTGTGTGCTTGTGTGGTGAGTATGGTAATTGTCACAGTGGACTGACTTGTGCAATGTGACTTGTAGATGTCGCTTTTCACAGCTACACTCGTAGGACTTTTTATTTTTAAATTTTTATAATTAATTGAAAGTAATTAATTAAATTAGCATTAAGAATTTTCAAAATTCTACTAAATTTCAGGGATATTGTATATCCTACAGACAAGCCTTAAGGCTTCTCGGGATTAATGAAAATTTGTAAAGTGAACTAAATGATAGCAAAATAAAATTGAAATTGAAATTTTAAAAAAAACTGTTAAAACTCGGATAATTTCAATTTAAAGATAGTATAAAAACGGTACGGTCTTTTCCAAAAGTAGTCTTTCCTATTTTAAATTCTATTCACAGATAATAAACTGAAAACTGGATCATTCTTCATTCTTAACTTTCTTATATTCATTAAATTCACTTGTACAAATAATGTTTCAAACAAATATTTAACAAAAATTTAAAACAAATTTGATTCTTTAAGTTGAAGATAAGCACGAAAAGATTCTATGTTTATTCAGTTTGGAAGAACCCCTTTTAGGTATTTTAAACACAATTTAATGAGCTCGAAGCACGAACTAAAGTGATAGTAAACTAAATGACATACATAATTGAATTATTGAAAAGATAAGCAAATCCATGGAAAGAAACAAAAGTGTATTTTTTAATTAAGAAACCTTTTTCAGAATAAATAATAATGTACATATGTAGTACATATGTACATATTATGTACTCGTATTTAAGTGTTTGTTCGATAGCAATACAAAAAGCATGACAACATTATGTATTTATTATATGGTTTTACGTAATCATATTTGCTTAAAAATGTCTTACAAATTATTGATAAATTGATAAATTGATAAATGATAAAACATTTTTAATTAAGTTTAAATGCTTTTCTTTAACTTTTGTAGATAATACATAATAAATAAACATTTTCGTATCTTTTAAAAGATTAATATTTGATTTCGGCGATTAGTTGTGACTTTTGCGATTGTCCAGTGGAGTTAAATAGCAATATAAAAAATAGCACGAGTTCCGAAATAAAAACAGTTTAATATAAAGCGTCGGAGCAACAAGTCGATTAGTTGGTGCGTTGCAAACAGCAACAACCTCGTCTACAGTAGAGTGCATTGAGTAATTTTTTTAATATGTCTGTACGGTTCATACTCATTCTCATATCCGTCGTGGGACTGACGCAATTCGCGGGGGCAGAAGATGCTCACGTGGATGAGGCGGTGAGTTACAAGAATTCTACTTACATTCAATTGGTATTTTTTATGGTGTTTATTTATTCCTTTTCCCAGATTGTGACCGATGATAACCTGGTGGAATCGAAACTACTCTTGGTGAAGGTATACTATGAGGCTCTCTGCGGCGACAGCATGCAGTTTATACGCAGTCAACTTTATAACTCGATGATGGATAATAATAGGCTTCAATACACCGACCTGCAGTTTGTGCCCTATGGCAAAGTAACGGTAAGTGAATATAATATAATATCAAACTATCATACTATGTATCAGTTATCATGAATAATGTCGCGGGGTTCTTCTATTGTATTTTAGACTTGGACCGACCCTCGCGATGACGTCACTACGCTGCACTGTCAACATGGCAAACGCGAGTGCGAACTGAATGCGATGCATGCTTGCATCGTTGACCACAACAGTGTTGAAGAACAATTGAAAATGATTAATTGTTTAATGGGTGGCTTCCGGACAAATGTTGACAAGGTAAAGTGAAGAACAAGTAAAAAAGAAATACAGAAAACATTTTGGTCCTTTCAACTCCTGCCACTTTGTTTCTTTTGCAGTGCGCTAGTAATTTGAATATCGATGTCAGCGCAGCTAAACATTGCAAAGCAACACGTTCGGTTTACGATATTTTGAAGAAGTACGGGGAGGAGACGGCAGCTATTGATATCTCTTTCGTACCGTCGGTTGCCATAGAAGAGGTTTGTATGGATTTATTAATTTAAATTACAATAGTTTACTTTAATTAATTCCTATTAATAATCTTTTCTATTTTTCAGTTCAATCGTCGGGAACAACAGAAAATTCTTTATGACTTCGATAACGTCTTCTGTATGAAATATAAAGAAAAATACGGTGTTCAGCTGGAAAATTGCTATAATAATAATTAATAGTACGAATTTTCACTGTTAAATAATCGAGTGTAGTTCTTTCAGTTATTTACTTTAATTAAATATTTTATATTTTATAGAAATTCTATAAAAACTAAAGTTATCAATATTGTTATATTTTGCACTTGAATTTAAATTCTAATTTAATAAATAATTTAAACACACTTCAATGGAGTAATAAAAATGTTTCTTTTAAACTTTTAAAAATGGTACAGTACATATCTTATTTACTTTAAAGTACATTTACTATTTGTATATATGGAAAAAATTGAAATTAAAATCTATTTAAAAAAGTAGCCTAAAAGTATGCAACATATTTTTAAATGGGTTACGCTACTTATAGGAGTCACCTGAAATGAAATTTAGGCATCAATGAAAGTTTTGGTTCCGGTTTTCCACTACATTTATTTAGACCATTTTTATTTACCTGCACAGAATGGAATAAAACTAAGTTTTTCTTGCCTAAGTTAAACAAATCTTAAGGCTTTTTAAGTTTCGAAAATATTGATATTTATAAGAAATTGATATTGATTGAAAAGTAGCCGGTGGGATTTTCAACTAATAATAATGTGTAGTACACATAAATTATTTATGGTTTAATCGTGATTTAATCGCAGTACATATTTTGTATTATTTCAGATTCAGATTAGTCGAATATCATTCAGCGAAAAACATGAGCGTCCTTAGAAATTAACTAAACACTGCTTAACTAGTTTATTGCAGTTTATTTTTTATTAAGTTATGAGAATTTATTAGAATTAAATAAATTATTGTGAATACACCATTTTTTTTAAAATTGCGGTACATTTTCTAGACCAGAATAAAAGCGAATCATTTTACTCGTGAAAAAATGAAAAGTGAATTATGCTTAAATTGTTTTGGGAGTTCACAAAGTGTTTGCGTTTCTTTGCATAGTCAAAAATCTTTCAATAATTTTTGCATTGAATGAAATATACGAGTATAAATTAGAAAGTTCATATTTCATTTAAAGATAAATAAATTTCGATTTAAATTGAAATAAAGTCGAATATATTTAGAAACTTGAAATTCTGTAAAATCTCAATTGAAATAAACGTTTATAGAATATAGTAATCTTAGACTAGAAGTGTGTCATTATATTAGATTTAAATGAAATTAGATTGTTTTATTATTAATAATTATTAAGTGTTTTATTTCGAAATAAGTAAAAACCTCTTAAAATGAAATACGATAATAATTAGGAAAACACTCGTTTACTGCTCGCATTTATTCTGTTCTTGTTCGTAGTTCAAAGTTTTCAAAGAAATATATTCTGCGTATATTTCTGTAAAATTATCCTGAAATGGTGGCTATAGTGTAATGGAAATTCTCATAAAAAAAAAAATTATAATTCTACCATAGTTCCGCTGCATAGCTCTCTCAAGTTGTCGTTCTTTAATTTCTGATCTCCTGATGAATATATTAAATGAATATATATTAAAATATAGCTCGGAAATTAAGCCGAGCACAAAATGCAGGTTGAGCACTCGTGCAGAGGAGGAGTTACGCAAGGATGGGGTTCCATCCTCGGCTCGGTTCATGGGGTATATAGAGCTGTCATTCGCCCCGTTTTGATGTATTGAGTTTTGGTTTAGTGGCCAGCTGTATAAATGCCACCATTCAAATCATATCGTGTACCGCGTTCAGTCCTAAATTGAAAACAATTTAGCCAAATAAACAGGAAGCTATGAGAAGTCTATTAGAACAGGTGAAAGTATTGCCTGTTATGAATGTCATGTTGACATGTGCTAATAAAATTGCTGATGAGGCGGGTGGAGAGAATAGCACTTTGGGCAGCTTAACTTGAGTTAAGCAGCGATTTCTGGTGTTATAAATAGAATAACATTTTAAGCGAACGCCAGTCTTTGTCTCAACCTTAACCCAAGACATGTCGAAGTATTCCTCAGTTGCTCTGATCGGCGTTTTGCTGGTAGCCCTGGTCCAGGCTGTTCCCGAGGGACGTATTGTGGGCGGCAATGCTGCTATAGCCGGTCAACTTCCGTATGCAGTTTCCCTGAAGTTCAAGGGTGAGCACAAATGCGGTGGCACGATTATCTCAAAGAATTACATCCTAACTGCAGCACACTGTGTTGTCAACAGAGCGAACGGCTACGTAAAGTAAGTAATCGTCTGTCTCTTTAAAGTTGTTCCATGCTAATCTATACTCTCCGTCATCTAGACGTGCAGTCTCATTGCTGGCCGTTCAAGCTGGCACGACCCATCGCGAAGAGGGCGGTGTTCTGGTTCCGGTTGCCGAAACCATGGTGCATCCAGAGTACGACGCTGGGGACAACACAGCTGATATCGCGCTCGTGAGGCTGGCCAAACCCTTGGCATTCTCCAAAGTTGTCAAAGCCATCAAACTCGCCAGTGACGATATTCCCGAAAATACGTCTGTTTTAATTTCTGGTTGGGGTCACTTGAGTCGCGATGGAGCCAAGCCAAGCCAACTTCAATGGCTTACTTTGGAAAGTCTGTCAAAACGAAGCTGTACGCTAGCCATGCGTCGTAATTCCGATTATCTGCTTTGCTTGGGCCACCCGATTAATGTAGGTGCCTGCACTGGTGACTCTGGCGGTCCTGCGGTGGTCGCTGACCGATTAGTGGGTGTTGCTAGTTTTATTAGAGGCGAATGCGGCAGCAATCGACCAGACGCTTATGTTAAAGTTTCCCATTTCCTTCATTGGATTGTGGAACACTCAGATGTGTAAAAAAATTCTGGAATTTCGAATAAAAACTCTTTAAAGTTCGTCTCTCTTTCTAATCTAATGAAACGTCGAAATGTTGTAAAGATTGGGGGCTAAGAAAGAACCCTGGGAAACCACCTATTCGCCGATATTTTATAGATTTCCAACACATTGTAGACGATAATGTTCTGTTTGCAAGACTCCTAAAAAGTGGAATAATTGAGAAATGGAAGCCTATTTGTATCATTTTAAAGAGGATTTCATTATGAAGACTCAGTTGTAGGATTTTTAATACTCAACGGACACGAAATTCACGCATTCATTCTTTGAATTCTTTTGAGGACTGCGAAGAGGTACATGAAAAGCTGCTGTTCGGCAATAATGAGAGAATAGAAATGAAAACAGGATCAACCAGCAGGCAGGAAGAGGCAACAATACAACAACAACAACAACGATGGTATTAAATACAATAAATAATATCAAAACAATACTTGAGCAGCAGACTGAAACTGTGACTGAATGAGGGGGGGGGGCGTGTTCAGACGCTCAGACTATAAATAAGAGTGTCACATGGTAAAAGTTACGTTTGCATCACGTGATGCAGGGGAAACCGTGAAGCAACTCACTTGCATTGTTGTTGTTATTGTTTTGTTGCTGCGAGTTGTGATGCTGGAGCTGGTGTGTTGATGCGTTGTTGTTCTGTTCTGTTGTTGTGCTGTTCTGTTGGTGTTCAAGAATTCGCTGTCAGTGTGGCGAACAAAAGCAAAGAGAACAGGAAGTCGAGTCAAGGCAGATAAGCAGGAATGAGAGCAGACAAGGTGGCAGATAGACAGATAGAAATGCAGATAGACAGGCAGACAGACAGTTAGATAGACAGGCAGACAGACAGTTAGATAGACAGGCAGACAGTTAGACAGATCAACATTCAGATAGAAAGAAATCAAATGACTGGATTTCTAGTCATAATTTAGCATAATTAAAAAATATCAAAAAATGAAGCAATGAACAAGTTTTTTAAAAGTGTGATAGTTTTTTGCAAATAATTCTTCGAATTTCTACATTTTCGACACTTCAAAAGCGGTTCTTTTTACGGACAATAAAATTTCGCATCACGTTGCGTTGCTTTTGATATATTTTTTGGTGGCTTTGTTATTTACTCAACTTCAAGTTCAACGTACGAGCCAAGTTGCCTGTTGTTTTGTTGTTGTAGCTGGTGTTGTTGTTGCAGTTGTTCACAAGCACAGCACAGAAGGAGTTGCCACATTCATTAAAAACAAAACCGGCCTCCAGCGATGTCGTATTTTTTCCACTTAATGCACTTAAAATTGTAACCCGTTCTACCATGTTTTGTGCCAATTTATTTGTCCATTCATGTTTTTTTGTTTTTTGTTTCTTTACAGCGTTGCCACACTTGCACAAAACAGGTTACACACTGCTGACCAGTTTCACAAAAAGTGAATAGGTTTTCATTGTCAAGGTGATGACGATGGGTTGTCGAAGGGGGAGGGGGGAGGGTTTGAAGGGAGGGAAGAGGATGAGGGTGTTTATGTAGATCAAAACTATAATAATAATAGCAATCAAAATTCGATGTTGTCATCAACACGCGATGACTAAAGCGTCAATTCAAGGGGCAAAATAATATGTATTAACAGCTACTTAACTGTGCCCATTCACTCGCTGGCCTTCCCTTGTAATTAAAAGTGTGTTGTTGAAGTCATGAATTTTCCGCAGTTTTAATAGTTAACGTGAAAAACTTGAAACTGCTGAAATTCCATTCAATTCGTGGCTCGAATTTAAGTCGCTGTCCATGTTCATCAGCTTTCTAACTGAACTGAGCCCGTGATCTGGATGGCGCACACATCGGACAGGTTTTCCGAAAAAAGCCGACCCCAGAAATGGACTGCTTCCGAAACTTCTTCACATCTTCACTGCATCGGCTGCTCTTCTCAGTCAGCCGAGTTGCTTGTTCTCGTAACGTGTCACACGATTAAATCTGGCTTCGGGTTGTTTGTTCTGCAACCACAAGAAAGTGTGTTTGTGTGTTCGTTCCCTGCGAACGAGTTTTCGTCTCACTCGTTGCGGTTGCATTTCTTGGTTTATTTAAATTCTCTTCTTTTGCAGAGTGTACAAGTTTGTCGTTGTTTTTGTTCTCGTTTGTTTTGCAATTTAAGTCATTTTGCATTCGATCTACAACAGAGTGGCACTTGTTCTCTGTTGTTGTTGTTGTTGTTGTTGTTCTCTGTTGTTGTTGTCGTTGTTCTCTGTTGTTGTTGTTGTTGTTGTCGTTGTTGTTTTTGGTTTCTGTCTGCTGCTCTGACTGAAATCTGTTGCACGTAGTGTTTGTATCCAGTTCAGTGGGTCAACGTGGACCCGTTTGACAGGAAGTCTCAAGCTGAAAGCGACTCGCGGTTGGTTGTTTTTTTTTAGTTTTTTTTGCTTTATCATCGACCTGGAAATCGTGAGCTAAGTTGTCAAAATTAAAGTCAATGGATTGCTTTTTACGGTTGCTAAATTGAATTCATCCTGAGAATGATTTCGTAGTTAATTAAAATAGCTTCATATTTTTACTGTTTACCTAATATACACACTATATATTTGCTTTTTATAGGTACATAGGTGTTGCTCTATGTTTTTCAGGTCATAAATATTTATACAATTGCGCAAAAATATTCGCTTCTGTCCATCAACGCTTGAAACAACATGCTTTCAATGAAACTGTGAAGTATTAAGAAAAAAGTGGAAAATCACAAGTTGCTGAAATTATTTCAAGTGCGTAATAATTGTACATGAGTGTGTGTGTGTGTCCATGTATGTGTGTGTGTGTGTGTGTGTGTGGTCATCCACCGAATGTGTCTTGCATTTTAATAGCAGGCTTAAAGAATGGACGGACTTCATTCATGCCATCGGACTCTCAATCGAAAGGAAGGAAGGAGAAAAAAAAAATACAATTAAAATTCTAGCTTATAGAAGTAACAATAATAGCAACAACAACAACAGCAGAAATTGTTTGCGTTTTGTTCAGAAACTTCCGTTATGGCTTAGTTCAATTTCAGAGTTAAAATTAAGGCTTTAAAATGAGAAAAAAGGGATGGGGGAGGGGGGTGAGACCAGCCTCCCCTCAGTACAGCAAGAAAACAAAAAAACATAACATAAATAAATATGAATAAATATGAATAATTACTGTTATTCGCATGAGACTTCATGGGACTTCAGAGTAGTCTTCATGGTGAAAAAATGGTTACTTAGTCGGTGTTTAAAACTGGTTTTTGTTTTAGCGCATTCCGTTTCTTGTTTCGCAGTAGTAATCATTTGTGGGGCCAAAACACAGCAACAACAACATTACAGCAAGTAGAGAATCTGCACCGAATGGAAATGTCAAAAGTATTCGTGGGAAAGCGTATCGCACGAGAGAGCGACGAGGTGCCGAAGACGATCGAGTTTATTTATGCAGTATATATGCATATTTATGCATACATACATATACATACACATGTATATACATATGTGTACAGGTCTCCATGTATTCCTTGTGTTGGAATTTTAGTGCCTGCAATTGACATGCAGCAACATGTTGCATGCATGTTCGAATGCTTGTTGCATCGATTCTTCTCACAGCCCTGCGAAGTGTTTCTCAGCCGATCGAACGATCGATCGATCGATATCAATAAATTGTTCAATTTCGATAATTATGTATCATTACTTGTTTTGAACGAGTTCAGTACATCTTCGATTCATTTAAAAACACTTCGATTGCTTGCATTTGATAAGTTAAGTGATTATTTTCAATCCATTCGAAGCATCATTAATTGTGTTGTATTTATTTATTCTTTAGGTTACTCTTATAATCGACTGCTCTTAATTACTTAAATGATTGCTTATTTAGTCTTACTTTACTTTGGTTTCTTAACCGTGCTCAATACACACTAAAAACTGTTCCACTTCCGAACAGAAAAAGAAAAAAAAACAACCAACCAACCAAACCATCAACTCGACATATTAAAATATAAAAAAGTTTAAATGCAGCGTTGATTGGATTACAATAAAAAAAAAGAAAAAAAAGAAAACATGAAGTGGAGGCTACCGAGTTTTTGTACTTCGCATAGTTTTTGTGTTCTTTGGCTAGACGTTTCTTCACTTGTAATTTAACGACGTACGTAAGCGATGTGAATCGACCTGAATAAGTGTATTTACAAATACAACATATGTACTTATAATTATAATGTACAGCTTAAAGCCATGAAATCATTGAAAAAACATCTCTGGTGGCCGAAAAACACACTCACACGCAGTGTTTATAACCAACCCAGTTGCTGCTATTGACTTTAATAATTCTAATGATTGGCACAATGAACCACAAGAGCAAAAATACGAACAAAAATGATCACAGAACTAACAACAGAAAAAGAAAAACAAACAAAAGAGGCTGATTGTGGATCGATTTAAACGACATAAAAAAATGGCAACGATTATAAGTAACGAGTTTGTGTTAACGAGTTGGCTTTGTAATCGTTTATTCGGTTGTAGTCTCATCTTTGGTAATCGTTGTTCTCGTGTGTTGTTGTTGCTGCTTAAATTCATGCGATTAGTTAGAAAGAATGTAAATCTATTTACACTTAATATTGACACCAGATTACAGCAAATGCGCATTAAGTTTCAGTTTTACAAATGAGAACAAGATGTGACGAGTACATCGACCTGAAAAGAGTAATTGTATTATTATTGTTATTGTTATTCTTATTGTTATTCTTATTGTTATTCTTGTTGTTATTCTTATTGTTATTCTGATTGTTATGCAACAACCAAGTGCATTTGCACTTCTATTAGCAGTTGCTTGATAATCGTATAAAACGAATGCCTCAGTAAATGAATCACTTGCATTTGTTATTCTTCAGAAAAGCAGACTGAAAATATTCAGTTTGGCTCACACACACACGCAGAGGCCATCAACTGGGTCTAGGTCTTTGCTCATGCACTGCTAACCACGTCGGCAGACCGTTAATCTTCCACACTTCGTGGCTACTCGAAGTTCTTCTGTCATGCCGTCTGTCTCACGACTCGTGAGATGCGGCTCGTTTGCCTGCCTGCACGCAGTCACCGTGAAAAAGTGTGGCGACATCGCCGTCACCATCGGAGTTGCATTCAAAACAGATCAGCATCGAAGAATTTGCATGCATCAAAAATCTGTGTCAAGCGCTGTGAACAGAAAATCAAACAGAAAAGAATAAAAACTTAGAATGTATGGAATAAATTTACATAAAAATTGCAGCAAGAATTTCAACAAACAAGAATTGAAACTATAAATGAGATTAAAAGCACTAATTAATTAATGTTTTTCTCTCTTTCTTCGGTGAAGAATTTTCGACTTTTGATATTTAAGCTGCTTTAAGATTTCCCAATTTTTGTGGGATTTTTTAGTGGAAAATTCTTTGGATTTGAACGAGCAACTTAAGTCACATTAATTGCGATATTTATCAAGTAATTCTGATAAATTAGTTGTTCCGTATTCACGTATATAGTAAATGAATCAAACTTCGTATTTCCATCCACTTCTGAACACTCAAGCCAACTGTAATCAAACACAACTTCAGGTTAATTAATTAAATAGTATCACTAAAATACTGATACTATGATTAATTAAGATTGTACCAAAAATATTGCGAATTGTGGCTTAAAAAATTCGTGCTTAAATAGTTTCTGGGTTTTGTACAAAGTGATAAAACAGTACATTTTATTGGCCACGGATTTCATTAGCAAAACTGTAATCCAAACCGAATTGAAGCAATATTAACTCTTTCAAAAGAGGTTGGAAAAACCCTCTGGAGTCTAGACGATTTTATTAAAGATAAAAATATGAGTTGATGTTACTGTAGAGTTGTTTAAAAGCATCATATTAAATAATATTTAATAAACGAAACAAACGTTGTAGATTTCTGGCGTTGACGATAAGATTGCATAGGAATTAAAGACTTTTAATTAAAACCCTCTCGGTTTCTATAAAATTATCTGCTTTAAAATGAATGAAGAGGAAACGAACAAATAATCTGATAATAAAAAGTGAGGATAAGAAGAGAAGAGAACACTTAAATGAAAGTAACAGACGTCTTTTAATGAGAGTGATAAAATGTCAACATGATAAGGAAAGATAATAAGCATATAAACATGAGTACTGTTTATCCGGCAGGCTGAAATTTCACAATCAGTCGGAATCAATTTCGCCAGAATTGAATCCAGAGGATTGCATTAAAAGTCCACTGAAATCCACTGAAAAACACTCATAAATCTTCACTTATTATAAGTTGTACCCCAAGCGTCCTTTCTTATCTCATATCTTTTAAGCGTCAGAAGGATAGAATATACAGAATCCAGGTGAGTGTATAGAATACACAACTTTATGGTTTTATTAAAGCTCGGCAAAACTTTTGTTTAATCATTATAATCATATTCGTGATATTTTATTATCGTTTCAATGATTGTGTATATTTTAATTAACCTACTAACTTATTTTAATTCCTTTATCGAGATGACATGAAAAGAAAAGAAAAGAAAAGAAAAGAAAAGAAAAGAAAAGAAAAGAAAAGAAAGAAAATAAAAGAAAAGAAAAGAAAAGAAAAGAAAAGAAAAGAAAAGAACAGAGAAGAAAATAAAAGAAAAGAAACAAAAGGGAAGAAAGGAGGATTTGGAAAGCTCAAGTTGGCATCTCCGCGAAGATATTCCTGTCATTTTCTCAGCCTCATGGAAAGTCACTCAGTTGCTTTTCCCTGTTTTGTTGTTGTGTTTTTTTGCTTTTCCTCTTACGTTTCTTATTGGATTGAGTAAAGTTCTTTTATATTTGTTGGTACATAGTTTGTTGTTGTTCATATAGTTTTATGTCCAATGTTTGTTTTTTTGTTGTTATTGTTGTTTAGTGTTTGCAATGTTTGCAGTGCTTGCAACAGCAAAAGTTTTCTTGTAGCTTTTGGCAGTTCTTCTGTTTACACTTTCTGCTAGTTTTGTTGATAGCGAAGTTGCTATCATGCTAGTTAATCAGCTGATTGTGCAGCATACCATGTTTTAGGTGTTGTTATTATTATTGTTATTTTTTTCTATGGATGCATTAATATACACATGAGAAAAGTAAAAGCAAAGGCAACCAAAACAATAACAATGATAGAAGGAAATGAGATGAGACGTCACTAAACTAGGACGTCAAACAATTTAGGAAAGAGTGTATCTGGAAGAGAGAGACAGGGACAGAGAGGGAGCCAGACAGAAAATAGAGCGGAATGCAGAGAGAGAGAGAGAGAGAGTGAGAAGGAGAAACGAGAGAGAGGCACACGAAAAGATTGAGAGAATAGTAAAAGCTTTTTAAGCTTAAATCTATATTTTCAATTACAAAAATAATATAAATCGATATAAATTGCAATTTTTGTCTGAACTTATTTGAAGTTTCTTTCTGCTTTTCACTGGGCTTTAGTAATGGAGGTTGGATACCACCCCACCGCAAAATGTAGGAGAAGGAAAAACAACAAAAGCATAAGCCAGAAAACACCCGCCGCCGAAACGAACCGAACTGTCAAGTAATCGTGACCGTAATAAGCAACACGAGGAATCTGTCAAAATGAGCCGAGAGCGCGAACGACTGAAAGAAAATTGCACCGAGCGAGAGTGCGAGAGCGAGAACGAATGTACACAAGTTTGTACGTTTGTCGATATACACGTAGCCAGACAGATAGACTGACGTTAGGTGCAAATAAACACGGCGCTTTCGGTCGCGTCGCTCACTTCATCGCAGAGAAAAGCAAATGCCCACATCAAATAAGAAATCCCAGCAAAAACCCAACTGAAAACAACAACAAACGAAGTGAAAACCCACATACATACATACATACAGAAAACGAAGACGAGCCGTTGCGCTCGGCGGCGGGCTGGCTTCTCGACCAGGCCACAAGCGAGCCACAGTTGATATCGGAACGCGCTGCCATGTGGAGTCGCACAACGTTGGGGTCTCTGTGTCGCTCGTATTCATACTCAAAAGTTGACGCGCGCGCCTTACGTCGTCCGTCGAACAGCAGCAAGTGAGGAAGGCGACGAAAGTGGTTCTGTAGCAGTGCTTTTCGAGTGCGGAAATCACTGGCATATTTTATCCGCCAGGATCTGTACGACTGAGAGGCATGCATGTCATGCAAGTGAATTCGTACGTCGAGAAAATATCACATGTCGTTCATGCATGCTTTAATATTTGCGAATATAGTTCAGTGGAGCTGATGAAGTGCAACGAAGAAGTGGGCGAGTGTTGTGTTTCCGTTTCAGTTCACATGTTCGACTCAAAAACGCAGCGAGTTCAAGTTTTTTGGCAACTGTTTTGATTGCTTTCTTTGTTGTTTTTGTTTTTGTTTTTGTTTACTCTTCGTTTCTGTGCGAGAGTGTGTATTGAAATGTTGCTGCACTGCGCTGAAGTTCGCTGGCTGCAGTTATTTTGTGTGTGATGCCGAAAATTGTTTATATGGGACAGTAATTAAAAATGACAACAACAACAGCAACGACAACAACAACAACGACAACAACAACAACAACCACCAAAACCAAATCACAGTATAAGCCAACATTTTAGCATTGATTTTTCTTGTAGAGGGCCAAAACAAACACTGAAATAAGTTGAATTTTTGAGTAGCTTTTCCCCGATTACATTCAAGTGTCATTATTTATGTACATTTGAATAAATAAACTATGTAAATATTGCTTCAGAATCTGCTGCTGCTGTTGCTGCTTCTTGAGACTTCCTACTCAGCAACATCAGCGAGTATCTACGAGTATCGAGCGATAGAGTATAACGCGCTTTTCGGTCCCTCATCACGTACGCGTATCTGACTCTGACTCTGAATCTGACAGTCTTTAATGCAACAATTTATTGTTATTTATTGTATTTATTATTTTCTCCACGTACATATTGCTATCATGCTGTGCTTCCTCTGCTTACTTACTTACTTACTTACTCAGTAAGCTTTGATGAAACACTTACTTTGCTTACACATAATAATAATGTTTCTAGAAGAAAAACAATTGTATTGCAGATTAAAAGTGAAATAAAAGTACGTAATAATTCTTCGGTTCCGCTCTTCTTCTTCTTCTTGTTCTCGTTCTATTCTGTCCATCTTCTTCTGTGTTTTTTGCTTTACTCACTTGATTACGTTTCAGATACGCATTCCTTCATAGATAATCCGTGTATATTAATATTTTTTCAACTTTAATGATAGGTTGTTGTTGTTATTTGTTATTATAGTTGTTGTTGTTATTATTATTATTGTTCCATTCTTATCACATTTCTTTAAGGTTACAGCGCGCGATGACTTCAAAGTTTAAAGGTCATAAAGCTATTATTGCTGGTCTTGTTGTTGTTGTTGTTGTTTCCTTTCATTTGAATTTGTCAGTATTTCTGCTATAGTTTCAGCTAATATTTTCATCTGAAATTTTAATACATGTTGCTATCTTCTCTGATGTGCTAAATTAATATGAATGCCAAATAAAAGGAGTTTTTTTATTTCTGGGTGTACAAAATTGCGCCTTATCTACATCAGGGTAGTGGGCTGGGGGGGGGGGGGGGGGGAGGGGAATGAATAATAAGTGTCTTTAATCCGGCTTTAAAAGCGTATTGTTGAGATATGTACAAAAATGGCACAAAAGTGGCAGAAAAATGGTACAAAAATGGTATAAAAATCCTTGACTTGTATGTAAATCGAATGGCTTGTCACTTGTATTGGCAAACATAAACACACACACACACAATACTGCATCCAGAGAATTGTGCTTTTTTATATTCTTGGTATTTAATGGAACTCTTTTGATTTGTTCTGCTAAATTATAGCAAAATAAATTGAATAATTTAATTATACTCGCGAGTGCAATTGTTTCGGTGATAATTATTGTTTGTTGTTGTTGTTGCTGTATAATATCCATATAGAAATTCCAACAGTAGCGATTTCTAGCAGTTATTTCATCTGCTAACTTATAATTAATTGTGAAACGAAATGCATACGAAATGAAATGAAAAAAAATGAATATAAAATAAAAACCACAAAACAAAAGTCGCAAAAATCGCACGCTTTAAAAAAGAAGGTGAAATTTAATGAAACAATTTAATGAAACACTAACTAAAAATCGTAAATGATTATAATATAGAAATCAGTAGTATAAAAATAGCGAATATAATTGAGTGCATCTACAATAGAAGCATTAATATAGAAACTACATGCATTAATTAAGAATACGTTACTATAGACACTACATTAATCATAATATTTGATGATAAAAAAAAGTATTGAATAATAACGGGTCGTTCTACAGTCAAACAGTCGAGTCGATTGCATTTCAGTGTCAGTTAACGGATATTTTTTCAATTCCAAGGTGAGTTTTATTATTATTCAAGGCTTTTGTTTTATTTCTCAGACTTTGTCAACGCTCACACTCAGACACACACACACACACACACACACACTTAATTATAACCGTAGCCCGTTGACAATCGCTTAATTACCAGTATACCGTTAGTTTTGCTGCGGACATCAGCGTGTCGAGCGTGTTTACTATGCATCTACAGCTGCATGGTCCATTTTTGATGATGCATCGTTCGAGTTCGTTGCTCAGCTGATGACGGCACCGACAACTTTTTTGTAAGGGTGGCCTGTCGTAAACGGGTGGCATTTAAGGTGGATGCACGCCACACACACACACACGCTGTTATTTAATTTTTTTTTGTCTGGTGGAGTGTTTTTCTTACAATTGTGCTAGTTTAAGATGGCCTTCAGTAAGGAACTTTTGTTGACTAAGCGTTCATTGCAATTCTTCGTTGGATGGTTGCATGTGTGCTTTATGTGTGTGGGTCTGGGCCCATGCCACTCCCACCGATTTGCCGGATGTCGGTGGCGAGAGGCCAGTGAATATAAAGAAGGTTTCCATGCCATTCCAAACTGCATTCCTTTGAAGACAGTCTGATTTAGAAATCGATGACAATTGATGACAATTCCCAAGTAGGTTGAGATGCCGCTATGTCGCGTGGGTGGGTGTGAAAATGTATGTAAACGAATGCAACTTCTGTAGCCTCTTTTTTACAGTGTAGATATTTCTAAAAGACTTCTATTCCCCGTTTCATCCTCGTTCTTGTTCTCAAAAAGGAACAAAGAAAGGAGCAACAACTTCAAATGCAGGGCAATTACTTGGACTCTGATGCAAGACCCAGGGGAAATCAGGTGACAGCGAACGTGTGACAGCAGAACTGACAGCTGTGCGACATGCGCAGAGGACGAAGGAAGCGACCAAGAAGAAGTGCGAAATATGTATGTAATAACATTCCTTTGGTTCTTGGACTTTGACCTGAGTAACGATTTTTAAAGGGTTTTGACAACTCTTCTTCCTCTCTTTTTCACAAAACTTCTTCACTTTTTCTCTCTGTTTATATGCAAAGAGAACAGGATTTTTCTCTCTCTTCACCAACTTCGATGTGTCACGTGCTTTTTTCGATTGCCTCTCGTCTACTTTCTGACATTTATTCGTAGCTTTTTCCCGGCTCCGAAAGCTTTTTGACATTCCGATTGTATCGAGGTTATTTATATGGTAGTCAAAAGTACAATTTTGACATTTAGTTGAGTGTCTGACGTGAACTTTCTTGTTTTGAAAGTTTGAATTTTTATTCAATTAAAAACATTACTATTTCCTGATAAGTGTTTGCTTAGTAAATACAAATAATTGGTTTCTGATTTACATTCGTTAGTATATAGTAAGTAAATACGTATACCCAAAAGCGTACCACAAGCTGTTGTATCTCATGTTAGCGCAGTATCGGAAGTCGCACACTCCACACCAACAACTACTCTATACGCATGAATTACTGATCAAAAGCCGCCCAATTTTTTATCGTTTTCGAATGTTTGTTGTGTTCGTTTCTGTTTTTGTAAAAATTAGAAATACAAACAAGTTTTTTTTTGTTGCCGAACGTAGCTCATAACACTAACCTACGCCTTTAAAATGATTAAATAATTCAACTCTGGATTTCGGAAATAGTTTTATTGCACAAATGTAATTATGTAATAGTATTTTTTATAGTTTCAAAAATAAATAAAAAAAAAAAGTCAAACTTTAAAAAGGTTTTCTTCATTCGAATGATTAATTGGTAGCATTAATAACTGTTATTATTGGTATAAATATCAACAGGCAGAGATACAGAAAAATTTAGATTGAAACCTTCGTCGATCTCTGGATCAGATCACTCGATCGATTAACCTCCATGATTTTGTTGTAACCAAAATCTTCCGAATTACAATCTTACAATTTATTTTGTGATTATTTAGATTTTGTGTCCACAGATGATTTGATTTGGTTCATTGTCATAGATGTCCGATCGATCGACCGAAAGAAGGATTTTTTCTCTTCTCAGATTCCAGATATTCCCTCAGAAGTTGTTTGGATTTTCTAGCTATATGAGTTATGAGTCTGAGTCTGGTTATAAGTAAACTGAGTTTTTACAGTTTTATTTATTTATTAACAAACAGTTATTGTATATATTATATTGTATGTTGTGTGTATTATATTAATATTGTACTCTCTTCAAGGTTACGTTATAATCAAAAGAGTACATTTTACTTTGTATACTTTTCCCGTTACTATGGATCACTCGCCCATGGAATTATATACCCGAATTTTTAATGATGCTCGGAGTTACAAATGATTTATTCGTTATTTCTGATATGTCATTATTTTACTTCGCTTTGTGGGCGTTCAAGGTTCATCGTTATTTAATATGTGATATTTTTTTGCTATTAAAATATTAGCTTCGACAAGATCAAGGATTATCTCGATTAGATTAACCTTATATTATCGTTTATTATTATTAAATTTTTCCAGAATTTACAGACACGTTGTGTTGTAGTATATAGTATGTTACAGATATAGATAATAATGGTACACCACTCTAGTATATACATTTATCATGTACATATTCATATATTTACTTTATTATCAGCTTTAGCTCATTTAAAGATGCTTCAGATAATTATAAATGTTATCAGTAAACAAACAGAACAGATAACAAAGTATTATAATTAAAAGAAATATACATATTTATAGTTGAAAATCGTATTAAGATTTTCATGATACAATTTTTTTGGTTTTTGTATTTTATTATTTGTATTAGAGTTAAATTAGCATTAAGAGATGAATTTTGTAGCCATTTTTAATTTCGCTAAACAAATACAAAAAATATGACCTAGAAGGAGATAAATTTAGATAAACAAACAGTTTGTTAGAAACGAGTGAAACTATGCACGATATACCATGCCATAGATAATTAGCAGAAAGCGTGCTATCTTCGGTCTAGCCGAAGCTGATATACCCTACACCCTCATGACCTCTGGTGGAAGATTCTCTGTTTGAGAAACGTTAGAAGAATATACCGAAGGAAAGCGTATATTGTAGCTATACTACATGTTTTGGAATCAAATTTTGTCCTCATTGATGGTTTGCTTTGTCACGCGTTTTCAAAATGAGAATTCATCAGTTTTAGTATAAAAAATGTGCGCTACAGACCGAAGTTCCGAATTAATATAGTCTTTCGGGTGTAGGGTATAATAATGCTTTGTATACTGTATATGATATATAATTTATTTATATTAGCGATACTTTGCAAATGTGAATTTATGCATGAGTGTGTTGCTATCAATTAACAAATAAGCTATTTAGTAATTTAAAAGGGTAATCATGTTAAATGGTGGAAAGAGCTTATTTAGTGCAGTAAACATTTTAATCGAGATTTATTGTGCCATATTTTGTACAAATATATTATATATAGAATAACTACGTAAATTAATCTTATCAACAAAACAAATAATAATTTGTTCTGTATTTAGGTTGCATATAATAATAATAATTTAATAGAAACATTTAATAATATATACTAATAATATAATTAAAATTATTATCTGTATATTCTATTTATACCATAATCTCATGTCTCTTGTTTTCCCCACTGTGCTCGCTTTAGTTCTGAGAGCTTTTCGCTAGATGGCGTTGACTGAAGGATTGCTGAGTACTCACTCCTGCGTTATCCTGCATAACTTTTGACATATCGCAAGAGCTTTAATATTGGGTTGGCGTTTGATTGACGGAGTGGAAGATGAGGCAGAAAAACGAAAAGGAAAACAAAGACAAAAACTTGTTAGTTATTAGAAAGCAAAACTACTACAAAATGTGATCTTATTTGCCAATTTTATTCAAAAACTGTTAACTTCTATACAACTAAAGAATGCTTCTTCTGTCGTTAATTAATATTTCAAGCACGAGTTAGTTTCGGCCAGTTTAATTGGAGTCTGAAAAAAGATTTAATTTTCTTGCCTGTTCTTCACTTTGAATTAGTTTCGTTCTCATTATTTCACTTAATTAAGGTTGGTTGTTGTTGTTGTTTCTTTGCTTTTCTCTTTAAACAACTGAAGAAATTCCACTGCATTACATTTTTTTTTCATCTTTCTTCATTATCCGTTGCTGATTAAGTAACTATTGTATATTCTTTGTGCTGTTAATTATGTAAATTGGTCGAATGCTTGGTCTTCTTCTCGCACTGAAGAACCCATTTTTGATGCAAAAACAAAACAAGAGAAACAAAATTATTTGGCTTTCTTTTGTCTCAACTGAGAAACTGGTTTAATGATAAAATATTAGAATTTATAAAGATTACCAAAACAAAACATTAAAAAGTTCACTCAACTGTTAGTCGAAGTTTAGTCAAGTGTTAAGCTAACTTAATTTGAATCTGTTTTTATACAGAAAAAAAATTACTTGTTTATAAAAAAAAACTCTACATTCTGTGAAGTAATTATTAATTATATTGTAAATAAATTCTAGCCAATTAAGGGATTTCTTTAAGCTAAACAATGCTTGTTAAACAGTAATGTGTGATAATAATGAGGAATTTATTACCGATGGGTGGGGGTGGGGGGTGGGAGGGGTGCAGGGGACGGGAGGGCATTTTTGCATGTGGGATGTTAGTTTAGTCGGTGGGCGGACAGGAAACCAGATACTGCAAGTGGTTTCTGGAAAAACAGAAGAATGTCACGTTTTATTTACATTCGTTTAGCAGCGTTTATACAACAAGACGTTTCTTAAGAACAAAGGGTCGATTAAAATTAATATATGGCAGCGAAGGGAACAAAAGCAACAACAACAATAATCATAACAATAACAACAATAATCATAACAAACACAACAACAACGTTATACAACTCGTAAACAAAGTCTATCAAATTGTCGTTGAAATGAAAAATATTTGCATTTAGTTTGTATGCAGAATAAATAAACAAGCAACAACAATGCAAGTACACACACTCACACACACACATACATTTATATGTACATATGTATACATACATGATAATCTTTAAGAAAGAAAAAACTGAAAATAATATTAAAAATGTTTGTAAAACGAAAAGAAAAACAAAAAAAAAAAAAACAAAAAGTCATGCGATAAATATTAATGCGCGTTGCAAGTTGGATGGATCTGCAAGTGACAAAAACAGGAAAACAATATCAATAATAATAACAACAACAATAACGACAACTATGTATAGTAACAACAACAATAACAACAACAGCAGCACCGATTAATCATGACGCACACAGTAACCCGGATAACGGATCCCTCACAGTAACGATAACGTGTCGCGTCGTTTGAGAGAATGTTTAAGAATTATGAACGTGTTGCGGTATACCGGAATAGCTACCGGAAGAGCTACCGGAACAGCTACCGTCTTGCATCAATACAAAAGAAAACAGTGAACTTTGGACAAAAGAAGAAAACCAACAACCACGATTCTATTGGCAACCAAACAAGGAAATACTAAAATATTAAAATACTCATTTATTTATTTTTGTAATACCATTTTAACATCAACTGCAACAACAAAAACATCTAAAAAAAGCCTCAAAACGTAAAAATCATCAACAACGACGAGAATTTTGAATTTTATCGCAAGAGAAATCGTATTATTAAATATTATAAGAAAAAATAAAGCTTTAATTCTTAATATAAATGAAAAAAGAACCCAATTCGAATAAATTCGTCGTCATTTCGAAAGTTCACTTTAATTTCTGGGTCAAATCTATGAAACTATGAATGTATTGAGTACTTCTGATGTGTGTATGTATGTGTATTTATATTCAGATATACGATAGTTACATCTACTATACTCATATATATCATTTCTCTTATGCTATTTTCTTCTTCTCGTTCTTCTTATGACTCAAATTTAAGCTTTTTTGTTTTTTCTTCTTAACCATCAAGTATAAAAAAATCCTCTTCGAAATTAATTTATTATTATTATTATTACTATTATTATGATTGAATTTGATGACAAACAATTTAAGTGTGTCACAAGCAACAAGCCCAAAAATAAACAAAAAATAACAACAAAGAAATGAAATTTTTTATTATTCGTCTTCCACTCACAAACATAGTATAATGTATTTTCATCAGCTGATGAGAATAATTAATTATTTTGTTGTTGTTGTTGTTGTTGTTGAATTCAGCAAGAGCGGCTACTCTTGCAGTTGAGTTCTTTGGAACCGAATTTTTATTTAAAATTTTAGTGATTAATTTCAGATTTTGTTCAACGACTGAAGCCAGCTTTTACCTGGTAATTACGGAAAGATAGAGACAGAGACAGAGACAGAGAGAGAGAGAGAGAGAGAGAGAGAGAGGGAGAGAGAGAGAGGAGGGGGGGAGGGGAGGGGAAGAGAAATGAGAGAAAACAATGTGGCTTTGTTATGTGAGCTAAATATTTAATATTATATAGAATTTTATGTATTGTATATTAAAGAGTTTTAAATTATAAAACTCACTTTAAGGGTTTCATTAAAATGTTTGACGTTAAGAATGTCCCATAATTAATAAAGAAAGATTACATACAATTTATGTATTCATTCATTCTTGAATCTTCTTATCATCGTATATATTTTATTATTATTATAATTATTATTTATAACCCCTGAAAAATAGGGTTTGTCGATTAAACTATATTTATACTAATCGTATTGAGAATTGCAATAAATTTTTTATCTCTTAGTAATGACGGGTTTTTATTTTATCGTATAATAATTCTGTTGTATTTCTTAATTCATAATTATGTATGTACATATGTCTGTAATACTTCTTAAGATTTTAATTCGATATTCAAGTAAATTTTTAATTGCATGAACACTAAATTAGAGCCTTAAGAGGGTGCTTTTTATTTGTTTCTTGTGAATATGTTCAGTCTTTCTAATGGACTCTTTAATCGAAACTTCAGAAGCTCAAACAATTACGAAAGACCTTGTTTACGGTTGCGTTGCTTAATTCTAGAGGCCACCGAGTGACGTGCTTTGGAAAGATGTCGAGTCTGGAGCTAATAAGAAAACAACAAACAACCAATCGTCATCGGAAGCCAACCACCCACTCTTCATGATTCATCTGTTTAAATTGATAACTTAAGCGCATTAATCGAATTTATCGAGTTTGTCACAATGACAACTCGTTCTTCACTACTAATCGACTTTTATTCCACAAGAGATAAACTAATTGACTTTTATTGTATTCCACAAGAGAGAAACCAATCAATTTAGATTTAAAAACTTGTATGGATTTAAATTATTATTAGATGATTGATAGTTCGAGTAATACGAGAAAAAGCGCTCTTAATAAGCTCTCGTATTAACTTAAGCACATAGTTAAGTTTTGTTTAATTTATTTTAAATGTTTATAAAAAATGCTTATTAAAAGCACACCTAAAAATAAGTCCATTGAACCACAAATAAAATAATATTACAAAATGTTGCCGAGATCGACAAAAAAAAAAAAGGGGTAAACAATGGGTCTTTATTTTTTACTCTACGGCTTTTAACAGTTTTGATAACTTTTTAGCTGTAATATCGTAGATTTTATGGGTTTCTCTGAAACCATCTGAACGTCTTTTTAGAGAGTCATCAACTTTTTGTACCCGGAAAATAAGCGGAAGACTTGAAATGAACTTTAAACAAGATCCACATCTGACGGAAAAAGTGACTAAAGTGACGTTTGTTTCTCATTTTCTTTGCTTATCTTATTATTTCTCTTCTCTGCCTTGTTTTTGTTGGTGGTTCTATTTTTATATACATTTTCGAAATTCTTGCGGTAGTCGGCCAAGATACGTCAGCACATCGTTTTTGTTGTAATCTACTAACAAGACGAGGCCATTAACGCAGATGTCGTTCATGGCTATTTTTATGCTATACGATGTATACGATGGTAATGATGATGACGATGATGATGATATTTCAAGAGCTTTAATTATTTAATTTACAAGTATTTCAATTAAATTTTTTAGGTTTTTCTTACATTTTTAATGATATTTTAATGAATTTAGATATCAATTTTTATTTTTAGATCCGTATTTAAATAAAGAATCATTATTATTCGATCGTTCCAATAAAACTCGATAAAAAATAAATTCTAATTCATGTTTGCTTTATTGAAACATTAAACAACACGAAATTATTTTAAAAAGCGTTGAAAAAAACTTATTTAAAGCATCGTCGAGAAAAGCAATCAGCTTCAGACACATCTTAAAGTCGACTTAAAGAGTCCATGAACTCTAAAAGAGCAATAAATTAAACTGAAAGAGATTCCGTTAATAGTTGTAGCCAAAAATTGGCAAAAGTTGGAATGAAGCAGTTTATGAAATGAATTCGAATTCGATTTTTTGGCAAATGAAATAATAGTAATACGATAATAATTAATGAGCAGAGAATGCATTGTTTTTTATTTTCAACGATTCATAATTATTTTTATTTGAAGAGATAAGAATAAATATCGGTTACATCGGCCTGGTTTTTTTAAACAAACTTGTTACAAAATCTTAAAAACCATTCCAAAACCAAAAGTAAACCAACAAAAAATCAAAACTTCAAACTAGTTTCTAGTGATTTAATACTAATTATTGTGGTCTTGTGTTGTTGCTATTGTTGTTGGTTTGGCTGCTTGGAGCACACGTTCCTGTAGTTTATTGAAGACATTTGAAAACGTTTAAATTTTTTATGTTTTTTTTTTATATTTCTGTTGTTTTATTTGTAGGCTTCTTTCAAGCTCTTTCAGTTACGGTTTTAGTCGCATGGAAGATCGGCACGCTTTCGCGGAAAGTTGATGATGCTGATGGAGGGAGGGGGACGGGGTGGGGGAAAGGGGAGTCTTATATACAATCTATCCTCTCCATCGCCATTTATGAAGAAACTACTTTGTAGCCATGGATATCAACGAACACGCGGTCACCGGGTTAAGTTACTCAGACGATTAACTTTATCCGGACAGAATCTGGAGAGAAATTAAAATTGGCAACAGTTTCAAAAGAGTCGGTCCAAAAAAAAAAAAAAAAAAAATTACCGGGTACATAAATCTTTGTGCTTCTTCTTCTTTCTTAATACTTAATACTTTGTAGTATATACAGTATTTATTTCTAGGGTTTATGTTTGGTTTTCTGTGGAGAAATTTTGTGGTTAATTTAGGTCGCGTTACGTTTTTAAGTTAAATTATATTACAGTTAAGTGTAAAGATAATAGAATAGATACAAGTGGAAACCGTTATAATGAACAGGAGGAGGAGGGGAGGGGAATTTTAATTGTAAAGGGTTTTCCAATAAGAGGTGTAATTTTGATATTCAAAGAAAAATTCCATTTTTTGAGACAAATTATCGCATGTTTATTTCGTAATAAAGAGGAAGGTATGCCTCTTATAGGTATGCCTATAATGAAAAACAACATCAGCCAAATGGCCACCACGACCACGCTTACAGGACCATAGCTATTCAAAATTACACCTCTTATTGGAAAAAACCTTAAAAAATTACAATTCCATCAAATAAGGAGTTTTTTAATAAATGCATCAGAACTTCGAAAGTGAAGTGAAAGAAACCGTGCTGAAGTAATGAATGATGTTTCGAGTCCACATTAAAG
This sequence comes from Myopa testacea, assembly GCA_949629155.1. Taxonomy (NCBI): domain Eukaryota; kingdom Metazoa; phylum Arthropoda; class Insecta; order Diptera; family Conopidae; genus Myopa; species Myopa testacea. The sequence continues at coordinate 46,924,691 of OX451345.1, read as the reverse complement.
CAACTTCTTTGTCATTAACACTGAAGTGACACTTGATCAACAATCGCATTACAATTTCTCTGAATTCAGTTCAGATGATTGTCGCTCTTTCTCTCTCTCATACGCACTCACTTATGCGATTAATCGATTTACAGATCGATCGAAGGAGATTTTAATCGATATAGCTTTGTACTTTTTTATGTTTCTGTAAATATGTTGTAGTATTTATATATCTCTAGATGTGTGTGTATCAGAAGAAAAAAGATTATAATGGAGAAAGTGAGTTGTGATGGATTGTTGAATATAAAACGACATCAGGTTGGGTTGGATTTGCAGTGAAGATGGTGATGATGATGATGCTAATGGTAATGAGGATGATAATGATGTCGATGATCATGACAATGATGTTGATGGTGGGTATGAAAAAGAAAGCCATCAGAGATGAATCAAAACTGAGCCCTGGACCGGGGCTAAACGAGAAATAATTAAAGTACAACTACAGAAATTTTAAGGGAACATTAAAACTTTCCCAAATGATGGCGTAATAAATACATGCACACTATATACAATTATATGTGAGTTATAAACAAATAAAAAAGAACTTAAAGGCATCTTTTATTTAAAATTTGATACATGATTCCGTGTTGTTTAGTGAAAAAATCGATCGAGATTTCTAGACACTTCTTTGGACTTCTTGCTGTTGTGGCTGTTGTAAATATTTCTCGGTTCATACAACTTTTATTGTGATCTCTGATTTGGTTATGTGTCTAACCTAACTAGCATAGGTTACGCCCACTTTTTACAATTAGTGTTGGTTTTACGTATACGAGTAATTTTAATTAAATTCACAAAAACATCGTCCAGTGATTTTTTATTGAACTCTGTTGATTTTACTCCATTTATCGGTTTTCTTTTCGCAAATCTTTTTATTGCCCAGTTTTCTGGTAGAAGCCAACCAAAAATGTTATTCAACTACCACCGAATGACCACAAATTCTAAAATTAAACAACCAAGGAAACACACAAACTAAAAGAAGTGAAACCCAAAATAAAAACAAAAACAAAACCAAACGCATTCCAGCAGCCAAGAAGATGCCAAAAGAAAAGAACAGCGAGGACAACAACAATCATAATCAAAACAGCAGCAACAACATGAATAAGCAACAACAACAACAACAACAACAACAGCAGTCGACGCATTGATGGTCGAATTCAGTTTATGTTGGTCGCATTCGGTGTGGTTCGGTTGTTTGGCGGTGTACCACACGATGAATTGTACGGTATTTTTTACAGTTTGGCTTTTTTTACGTTTATTTCTTTTGTATGCTTTCTTGTTTGTTTTTTTGTTTTTTACTAACTCGCTCTGCATCGCTAATGATCGCTGCATTGCTCTGCTCTGTTAATGCATCCATCCGTTTACTGTTGCCACTTGTTTTTTCTTTGTTTTTGTTTTCGTTTTTTTCTTGCGTTTTGTTTTTTATTGGCTACACTGCTTGATACTGTTGATTGAGCGCGTCGATGTATGTTTTTGTGGCTTATTTTGTTTTGCGGATTTTTTATATTTAGTAGTTCATGTTCTTGTTCTTATTATTGTTGTTGTTATTGTTGTGAAATTGTTGTTCCACAGAAATGCTTTCCAATTTATTTTTCACAGCTTTGAAACGCTTCAGCAGAGCGTATTTAAGCAGGAAAGAACAAAAAAATCACCAAAATTGGTTGTTTATTGACTTCTTTTTGTATTTTAGGAATTTTAAATATGTCTATTATAAAATGAACTCAAATTAAAATTTCACCATCAAATTTATTATTTATTTATTTGCTTATCAAGTTTTTCCATATTTTTAGTTGAATTCCAGTTTTGTTTCCATACATAAATTACATCAATACATACATCAAATCATTTAATTCTAAATTCGACCAGAAAAAAATGACAGGGAAAAACATTGAATATTGTTGTTGTAATTAACTGGAATAGTTTATAGCCAACAAATAAAAAAAAACACGAATATTGTGTGTGCATTCGATCCACAGCAAAAAAATATTTCAAATATCAACACACAAAAAAAAGGAGAAACAATTTAATGAAAACATGACGTTGACATCCGCATTTGTAATAATTTAATGCATCAAATCAATAAAGAAATAAAAATAAAAAACAAACACAGAAAAAATACCCCCCCAAAATCAAAAAAAAAAAAAAAAAAAAATACAATACAAATAAAACACTTCAATTTAAACACATTGAATAATAATGATTTAATACCAAGCTATTGAATTATTTAATTTAAATTAGTTTTCATTCATGAAAGAAGGCAAAAAAAGGGGGGAAATAAAAAATGGTATATAAAAAAAAACAACACATACATATATGTATGTATTCAATACATACACATGTACTAGTATTTATAAATGTATGCGAAAAGCATCTTATGTATTTTTAATTGCATGTCAATTATATTTAATATGTTGTCATATTTTATGCTACAACAATAAGTTTAATTTTCGGATTTGGTTTTGTTTGTATTTTTTTTTATTTTAATGTAGTGTCAAAGTTTGTTTTCTGTTGAGTGCGGATGTAAAATGAAAATAATTAAAATGTAGTTAAAAAAACAACGGTTTAAAGTACATGTCACTAGGTTGATAACGGTAAAAACTGAGCAACAACAACAACAACAGCACAAAAATAACCAAAAACACTTGACAGTTAATGAGATCAAATCACTGATGACTAAGATCTAAAAATTTCAGTTCTGCTTCGAATAAATTTAAGAAGTAGTTTACTATAAAGAAAAAGAAGAAGAAGAAGAAGAGCAAGAAGTGGAAGAAGAAGAAGAAGAAGTGGAAGAAGAAGAAGGGAGGGAGGGAGGAAATGAGAATTGAATTGTTTTCGGTTTTGCATCAGAAGTGAAACTTTAATTAAATCGTATCTACTCTTAATTTACTATAAAAATAACTGTTTATCTGTTCGTCTGTCAGATTTCAACGTTTGAGTGACGTTTTCTCTTCTGTTTTTCTTTCTTTTCTACGTCACACCCGCGAACGTTCTATTTACCGTTCACACTTACATAAGTTGTTTATAATCGTTGTCAAAACTGGGTCAAATGTCAAAAGACTCGTTCTTCAAGGCGAAGTGTTTCATTCTCATTGAATTCGCTTTGTAATCATTTTGTAATCTGTTTTAGTTTTTCCCCCCACTTGAATTGCAACAATTATTTGACGTGAATTATTCAGTTATTCTTTCAGGTTAGGTTAGGTTTTTAGTACTATTATTATTGTAGTTGTTTCATTTTTGTCATTTCTTCTCATTTGCTTCTACTTTGTTTGCTTCTTTTTCTTTTTTAATTCAAAATGCCGTAAACGATTAAATAATTTAACGACTTTATTGTTGTTTTATTTTACATATATACTTATTTATAAGTTTCCAAATTTAAACAGAGACCGGAAAATATTCCAAAAAAAAACCCTCGAGAATGAATACAAAATCAATCAAATTTCCGGTAATTTTCAATTATATTTTATTTGGTTACTCTTTCCTTCATGTTAAATTTTTATGCAAATTCTTAGAAGGTTTTAAAAATTAGGTTGAATTTGTTTTAAACTTGGCATTTTTCTGAGTAACTTTGAAGAATGAAAAAGAGTTGCTTTGTGGAAAAAGTCATAGAAAAGAATTCCTTCTTCTTACATTTCGAAAACTCTTTCTCTCTCTTTCTATCGTTCACTTAAACATTTAAACAACATCAAACTATGATGATGATGATGTTCATGGTCACTAAAGGCAATTAAATTCATATCATCAACAGCTCAATCATGAGCCAGCAATTTGAAAAAAAGGAAAACCCTCCGAATTTAAATACACTTAATTATCTGCAAGCAAAAGCAATTTTAATTAATTGTGTAATCACATGCATAATTTGTGCTAATGTTGGTTTAAATATAATGACTACAGACTCTTTTTGTGGAGCCTTAAAACGATTTATAAAAAAGTTTCCTTGGGTTGAAGTCAGTTATGCTCTCTTTTTACCCTCTTTTCGTATTACTCTTTCTTTTCTTCTTCCCCTCTCTTCTATCCATCTCTCTCTCCCACTCCTTCTCTTAACTTCGAATTTTTACCCCAAAAAAGTACCCGTTTTTTGATTAATTTTTAAATAATGATACCTACTTCAAGAAGCTTTCGTCTATTAACATTGTGAGTACTGTAACATTAATAGATATACTATACTCGTACATATACTATAGATGCATATGTATATAGATAATAGATATATCGTTCATAATACGATATAATATCTGTTCATCTGTTGTTAATGCTTTAATTGTTCATTGATTTCGTTTGGTTATTTTTTTGTGGGTTCAATTTCAATCTTGCACCCAAAATGAAATATTTATTCGGCGTTGCCACGCTTTGTTTCATTTCGTATTCGGAATTCGTGCATCGGTATATGGTTCGCCGCTTGCTTTTATCTCTCTTCCTCTTCAAATCCCTCCGGCGTTCGGTTTCGCTTCAAATAGCATCGATGTCTCTCGCCTACATTCTACTCTCTAGTTTCGCGTTCTGAAAACAACAACAACAACAAGAGCAAGAATAAAAAAATTGTAACTTTGTTTGGAATTTTCGGTATTTGGGAATCAGAATTTGTTTGATTTGTATAGCTGCCCATCCTCTGTGATTATTTAGGTCTCCATCCTCCTCCCGATATTCCTCTTCTGACGCCTGCCGTCTTCCTCTTCAACCTCCTACTCTACCCCTTCAGCTGCCCTCTATTCATCCTCTCCGCACTCCTCTACAGACTGTAATATGATTTGATGGCTTCAGCCAACCTTCCGGCATTAAAAATAACAACATCGATTTAAATTTTGCAACAACGAAGTATCATCATTAAATTCGACATCAGCAACAAACAATATTGACGAGTTTAATTCGGAGTGAGAGAAATCAAATGCATTTTTTATACCGTTTTATTTGGATATTCAAGCGATTCGTATTGGATATGCTGGAATCTCAGGGGATCGATTGTGTCATACAGGAGTATTGTATTTTATTACTTATGTATTTAAAAATAATATAGCAGAAGTGTAAAGTACTCGAACTTAAAGTAGTTGACTTTAAAGTAATTAATTTAAAAAGAATTATAAGAACAACTCTAATCTATATAAATACAATATTTTATATTGAAGACGGGTTGTTTTTAAGATCAGAGCCACTGAGAAGATTATATAATGTATACATGGTATAGTTATATAATTAAATATATTATTCACGTAAATAACAATGTTTATGTTATGCTTTTAAACAAATGATTATTTTCATAGTACGCTTAAATAATTCCGACACGTTCCTTGATTGTGTATTGCGCCATGAACACTTCTCTGCTGGTCTCTAGAATACAAATTTATTTTAATTTTAATTTTGATTCCATCATGGACACTATGTGCACTTTGATGTTTGAACAGTATTCATTACCATGCAGAAATTAGTTAGAAATTCTTCATGAATACGAATTTCGTCTCAGAGTATGAAAATATATATTGTATATATTCTATTTTAAATGACTGAGATTGTAGAATGTATCCTTGATTAATGTATTTAAAAATATACGATATTCAAGACCATGTTGGCGATTGAGACTGATCTGAGTCGACTGAGATCTTGGATCTGTAAAAACATTCGCAAATGTTCCTTTCTTTTTATTCTTTTATTCCTAGGAGAGAATAATTATTCTAAATAGAATTTGTTTCAATTACGCAAGAGACTGTATTGTACGTTGTCACATACTATATTAAAACTTGAACTTGAATAAGTTGTGAAAGAGGATAATGAAGCCCATCACTAGAAATTCTTAGTGGACAAGTCATTAGTTTCGTATTTAACACAAGAAAAGTGACATTAATAGAAGAAATTCTAATATTGTACTAATATTTACCATAATCAGTCTCACTAACAATTAAAATTTGTAATTTATTACGATAAAAAACAGAAAACGATATCGCGACGAAGCGTTGGCGGAAGGATGAACTCGACGGTTGAACTGCAGCAAATCAATTAATTAATTCAATCAATAAAGTAATTGATATTTATCCATAGCAATTGTGCAATTATAATGATGATGAGTTACGAAGAAGAAGAAGAAGAAGTTGGCTACGAAGAAGAAGAAGAAGAAGCAAAGTGGGTGACTTCTGCGGAACAGTCATCATCGACGGATGTAGTCATTAATAATAATTAAGGCTCGTTTGAAGTTGTGCAAAATTAAAGTAATCTTAATTATGCAATCACAATAAATTATGTTATTTATTAACCATTTAAGAGAATAAAAAAGTAAATAGAAATTTTAATATAATATCGAGAATATAATCTGATTATTTTGTATCTTTTCGGATTCTTCTTTGGATTTGATATCTTTTGGTTGTGGTTCTTTGATGGAGCTCAACTCTAATTATGACCACTAAAGCGATGATGACCATAAATCCATTTTGATTGAATGGAATAAAGGAAATATTAAACAAGCAAATAAAATAAGAAAGTAAAAACAAGAGCAAAAACATAAGAAAAAGCATTAACACGTAAAACAATTCATTCATTCATTCATTCATTCATTCGTTTATAATAATAAACATTAAATTCAGTTGATGTTCACATGTACGTAAGTCTGTATATCTGTTGTTCAACTGTTGGTGTCTGTCTGTCTGTCTGTCCATCTGTCTGTTTTCGTCTCTTAGTCAGTTTATTTGTCTGTTTCTGTATGTTTATCGCTCTGTTGAACCGCCGCGATCAAAGTGGCAGCAGCGGACGCAATAAAGCAACGGACGCGCACCGCACCGTAAACTTGCTCACAATTGACCCAATTTAATTATTGCCCCCAACGTAAACCTCGTCGGTCAACCACAATTGAAAGTCAGCGAGTCGAGAGTCAGCAACGCGGCTGTCCGAGTTCAAAATTATAAACAAATATTTGCGTCTGAAGCTTGCGCCTCAAGTTGATCAAAGTTTAAGTGCGCGCCTGCGGCGAGCGGAAGAAGGGTAGAGGGAGGGGGGGGGGGGGCAGGCTGGTGTGGAGCTGAAGTGAGTGTTTCACAAGGTCCCTCCCTATCTGGTTGAGGTATTTCATTAGCCTTCAATTCATTAGCCTTCATTGCATTAGCTGACATTAGTTAATACTTTGGGTTAAAACTGTTTACACGATGATAACTCTGTCGAATTAAAATAAAGTCATAAGTAAGAAGTACATAAATGAATTAATCACTCTTAAATCATTAAGTAATAAAGGAAATTATCAATTAATTAAGTGTATAAATAAGTTGCAATACAATGTATGTATGTATATAAAATGTAAGCCAAATTTCTATAAATTGCTATACAATATAATGTTTGTTTACAAATGTGTTTATACAATTCTAATATCTTTCAATATTTCTATTTTTAAATATAGAATATTTACTACTTGTTTAACTAATTTAGAGCTTTTCGAATGATTGACTTCTAGGCAAAAAAAAATATAAATAAATACCGGCCGACCTTCGAAATCATGAAATGGTAACCAATAAAAATATTGCTTTACCGTTTCATACGTCACAATTTTTACTCATAAATATTTCATGAATTTCATGAACATTTTCTCAATATTTGATGTTTGCTGACGAATTCCGTGAGAACTGGTTATCCGGTTACCGTTTTTAGACCGCTATGAAACAAGTCTATAGTATATCACATTCATTCATAAATATGTTGTATCTGTGTTGCAATAACAAGATCTTTGATCTCAAGTCGAGAGATGAATTAATTTATATTATTTTTTTGATCTCGCGTTTTGGCCGCATTTAGTTTTAACCACTTTTTTCCACTGAGATTCGATTTTTAATTAAATGTTGTTGTTGTCTTTTATTAGACAATATTGAAACATTTATACTGTATTATGGCATGTTTATTTATTTAGTTAAGCGGAATCTTAACAGTGGAAAAAGCTGTTTATTTTTTCGTCCGGTTTTTTTTGCATTTTACTAAACTAAAGAAAGTACTAATTGTGATGAGGTTTTTCACCTCTTTTCTATTTTTATGTACTCGTAATACAGCTAAATAATCGGCATCGCTTAAGGCGAATTACAACAAATGCACTTACGAGTAATTATTGATCAATTTTAATGAATTTATTTACAAGACTGTCAAGACAAAAATGTCACGCAAGGTTTTCTATCTACGTTGCCATCCAAGTGAAATGAAAGCCTACGAAAGGGGGGAATATAACTGTACTTCATAATAGGCTTTGTGGTCCTTCGTTTTTTCAAGTGCTATGAACTGATCTATGGACTGGATAATGGACTGGATAATGGACTGTACTATGGATTGTACTATGGATTGTACTATGGACTGAACTATGGACTGTACTATGAACTGAACTATGGACTGTACTATGGACTGAACTATGGACTGTACTATGGACTGGATAATGGACTGTACTATGGACTGGACTATGGACTGTACTATAGACTGTACTATGGACTGAACTATGGACTGAACTATGGACTGTAGTATGGACTGGACTATGGACTGTACTATGGACTGTACTATGGACTGTACTATGGACTGTACTATGGACTGATATGCTGTTTGGTCTAATTATTGTTTTCCTTTCCCGGAAAGCGAAGTTGCAGGTAAGACTTCCTCAACTCAAGCCTCACTGTTTTGGTTCATGCAACTTGTATAACTTTTAATCTCATTTGAATGGAAAATAGGAAATAAAACACCACATTTTCTTAAATTTTCAGAGGAGTACAATAATTAATTCCTTAACCGAATAACCGATTGTTGCAGTTTCATTGGTTTCTCAGGCTGGATGGGAACATTTTTGCATTTGCGTTGTTCTTTAGTTCATAATCTTTGCTGCACTTGTATAACTTCAGATTATGTACATAGATGGGAATAATAGTGTTATTTACACTAAAAAAAAGATGAAAGAACAATGAACTGCTTTTTTCGGCTTAAAACTGCACATGTTTCTTTATTTTACTATTATTATTTAAAACTCTTTTCTCTTTTTTTCTAATAATCTCTCGTCTCAATCCTTTGAATATGTGTATTTTTTTTTACAGTGTATACTGTTTGCTAATCTTGTTATTGTAGCTATTATTGCTGTCTTTGTTGTGCGTATTGTTGTTGTTTTGTTTTATTAGTAGGCTGCTGTTATTGTTTTCAATTAAAAAAATTCACAACTTTTTTTTTCCAACGTGGTTAGTCGTTGCTACAGCGGAAAATTTTTTCTAGTCACTAATTATATTATCAAATAATGTGGGAATTATCTATAATGTAGGCAGTTTTTTGTTGCTATTTTCGAAGATAGATTTCTATACCCGTCCCAAAAGTAGACGCACCCTTTCTTGGAAACGGATTACATAATAAATCATCAAATATTAAAGCAATTTGCAATGAATTAAATTTAAGGTGAAATAAAATAAAATTATTAGTTTTTTGAATACTATTATTGTTATTATTACAGATATTATTCTAAAAATAGTCATTTCTTCATAAAAGAACAAAATTTGTAAAAAAAGGATCCAAAATTATTATCTTTCACCTGTATTTTTATTATATTCATCAACAGTTTTATATTCATTCATTTAGTTTATCGAGATTCTTCATTATGTTTAAAGAATCCCGATAAAATGTTTCATTTTAATTTCGATTTAAATTTTAATTTAATTGTTAATAATTAATGTTAATTTTATGTACAATTTTGTACAGTTATTAATTTATATTTAACAGCATTTCTTTAGGTGTAAACTATATATAAATAATTCTAAAATCTTCTGATGCACATTTACATTTAATGAATATGTACATAATGAAATTTTAATGGAAGCTATTAAAACAATGAAGTTTAAAACAATTGACGGAAATCTGAATCTATAATTTAAGCTGAAGTTTCTTGTGTGTGGTTTACTTAGTTTTGTTGTTTATTTAGTTTTTTCATTTGCTTTGGGAGAAGAGAAAAAGAAGAAGCTGCAACAGTACAAGAAGAAGCATACGAAAAGCAACAACAACTACAACAACAACTACTGCAACGTACACAACAATGATAAATCATTTCCTGCAGCTATTTGTACACAATTTTTCTCTCAGCTGCTGGTGTACGAATGTGTGTGTGTGTATGTGCGTGTGAATGTGCGTGTGAATGTGTGTATAAGGTATGACTGATTGTCGTATTTGTGAACATGTTTGTGTTTGTGTTTTTTTTCTATGCTTTTGCTCACAAAATGATTGATTAATCAATGATGGAACAATGGTACAGAACAGCAACAAGAGCAACAACGGTTAAAACAACAACAACAAAAACCGAAAACTATAATAACAAAAAGGACAACAATACCAAAAAATACAACAACAAATTTAATCGAATAGTAGGATAATAGCTATCAAATAGTGGTTTGTTTTTGTTTATTTGATTGTGTTTTCTTATCAACCAATCAACAAGCAACATCAAATGCTTCATCCAGGACTAAGAAAGCACTTTTTCTGGGTTTTCATCTTAATTTGCTTTTGTATTTTATTAAATCATTTTTTATGTATTAACTTAGAAAAATGTAAGTTAGTTAGTTTGCTGTTTTTTTTTTTTTTTGTTGAAGGGGATATCTAGGACTTTCTAAGGAAGGTGTTGATCGATATTTGATCGATGTACATCTATCAAAATCAAGTGCAGCAACGAGTACAGTAGGAACAACAACAACAACAACAACGAGAAAACCATCAACAAAAACAATAACAATAACACACTGATAATGAGTGCCATCATACCGTGAAACAACAAAAGTGTGAAGAGCCCCCTTAATGAGTCCTAGATGGCGTTGTCTAAAGTTTGTGGCGTTGCTGTTAATTTATCGATTAAGTGTTGTTGATTAAGTTGTTGTTGTAGTTTATATTGTAGTAGATGTTGCTGTAGTTTATTGTTGATGTTGTTGTCATTATTTATTGTTCTCTATTGTTGTGTATTGTTGATGTTCCTTTTGAAGTGATTGGCTTTGTATGGATCTGTGTGCGTATGTGTATCCTTTTCTACTCCCCTATCTGCCTCCCCCTCTTCTTCACTTCCTCTCCCTAAATTGACCTGTGGGAATATCGAGCAAGTCAAAAGAAAAGCCAACTGTTGTCCATAAAATTGGTTTATCCTCTAAGTGTTTGTTTGTAATACTCGTAACAGTATATGTATGTGTGCGTTTGTGTATGTGTGTGTTTAGCATAAGTATAATATTTTCTTTTGTTCATATATTGTACACAAATTATTTATTCATTTTCCCAAATAACCCAATAAAACAAACACTAAATCAACTCGTTTTTGCTGTTGGCGTTGTTGTTGCTGTTAGCTGGTGTTCGTAGATTCTGTTGCTGTTGGCCAACACTTGTTGCTTAATACTCTAGACGATGTGTTAGCTTAAAATTAGCCAATAGTTGTTTAAGCCAAATCAATGTAATTTATTGTAATTTATTTGTTGTATATTAGTTTTGTTTACTTTTCAGTATTATTATTGAGTTATTATTACTTGCATGCTGCCTGTATTAATGTAGTTATGAACGGACATTTGAAGAGCGTATTTTGTATTAAATTAAGTTTAATAAATTGCGTGGAATTTCTTTTTACAGGAAGCTTGTGAATAATTCCGTGATTTTACATCCGTGGCGTATGCGTTACTTTTAATTAACTTCGAAGAGAGCCTTTTGTTTGTTGTTCTGTTGTTTTTCGCTACTGTTTAATACTCGTTTTGTGCGGAAATGAAAATAATACCTCATTTAAAATGTATTGGAAATAATTTACGCAAGTTATTCGTTTTTAAACTAATTTTACTTACATACTTTGAATTCAATGTTTGGTGAAATTAATCATTTATTAATAAAGTTTCTTTATTTTCTCTGATTGAATTTAAAGTACCCAGGAAATGAGTGAATAGTGCAATCTTAGTCTTCAGTGAAGCATATTAAAGAAAACTAAAATAGTTAAAATTAACTTATTAATAATAATATTAAATATTAAATTGAGTTCAAGTGAATGCTTTGAAGTAGCTTAAAAAATGATGAAATTTATTGTATATCCGCTTATGAAATAAGTTCGAGATCACATTTTGCTATGCATAGTTTTTGTGTAATTGAAATAGAAGAAAACGAAATCTTTTTTTTACATTTTCATGTTCGCATTCTTTCATAAATCTAAAAATACAATTTTCTATTTTTTTTTGGGATTTTTTTGGTGCCTTTGTTTCGTAATTTTTTCAAAACTTTCTACAACCCCGTAATCTCAGCGCTCCCCGTACACACACACATGCAAGCTTCCTGTGAGTGCTCGTGCTGGAGCGCTAAATTTGGCAGCACTGTTGGTGTCCAGCTGTGGTGCCACTTCTCACTTCACTGAAGATTGAAGCTTGCTCAAGAGGAGCGAAGAGTGCAAATTTTCATTGAGTTGATGGTGGACAAAATCTGTATGAATTGCAACGAATGTCGTTTCAACGGGTTTGAAATTTCAACGCGTTGGCCAGTGTTGCCAACAGTGTGTGGATGCCGTTTTCCGCTACCGTCCTACGGGTGTCGATGAGTGTTTTTCTGCACTCTATTCGCTTCGATGTTCTGAAAGGCGATGTTCAATCAGATTTCAACATTTGGGTTGTATTTTTAGAATTTTGTTATTCGATTTTACTCGATACTCAGCTCTTGTCTCTGTTTTAGTTTTACTCAGGTTTCGCGTGGTACTGAGAAGCATAGTGGGTTACCTTAGTGACGTACTTCGCTTGCAGGTGGGCGGCTTTAAGGGTTGCCCAACTGGTTGCGGTTCGCATGTCGCAATGTTGTTCGAAATTTAGAGCTCAGCCCAGAACAAATTCGAACTTAATCGATAGGTTGCGAGAGCAATGAAACAACAACAAGAACCTCGACGATGCAACAACGATACATCAACGATACAGCAACAATAAAAACAACAACGATGACGATGGTGATGATGATGATGACGATATAGCAACATTGTTTGCAAAGAAGAGTTAAAATGGTTTGTTTTGGCCGAAAGTGGGTTAAAATAGCGCGCTTGTTGTCTAACATCGCGATCGCTGTTTGCGATTTAATTAATTTAAAATCAATATTTGGCGTCACTGAAATGGATTCAGCATTGTTTTGGGTTTGCTTTTTAGGAGAAAAAAAGTCCACGACTGCGATTCGATTCGATTTTCTTTTTCTGTTTTCGGTGAGAGAGAAAAGAAATTTTTCCAAAGCGAGACAAGAGAAATGAGAAAGTTGTTAGGGTGGGAGAGGGGGGGGGGGGGGGGGGGGAACAAAAATAATTTCTTTTTTTATTGCTTTCACGACTGATTATTTTTCATTTCGTTTGAAGTATCGTAAATTAAACTGAAATATTTTATTTCTCGCTTTTTAACTGGACGGAAGACTGCGAGTACTTCAATAGTGGCCCGTTCTGTGGTCAATTCGACCCTTTTTACTCTCATTAGCTACCATAAAAGCTTTTTAATTATCGCTGAAAATAATTTCATTTGCTAGTAATGAAAAGTATCGTGCTCGATGTGTTTCTCTCTCACTCTTTCTCAACTTCGTTGTATTTCTCACTCTTTCTTTCACTCCTTCGCTCAATTCATGTATCTCTCTCCCTTCCTTTCTCACCCTCTCATCCTCTCCTTCTCTCTCTGTCTCTCTGTCTCTCTTCTTAGCCTTCGCTTAGTAACGTGGTCATCTTTCAGTTCGAGGTTTAGCTGTTGAGTTTAAGTGGCATTAGCGAACCCTCGCTAATGTTGCCAACAGCAACAGATTTTTGTTACAGCTCGAGTTTGGTTTTGTGGCCAAAATTGTTTTTTAATTAGTTGTGTTTTCCTTTTCTTCTTCACAATAAAACACTGTGTTTTTACTTCGATTCACTCGATAGTTTGCTAAATTAAATACATGTTAAAGATTAGTGTACGTAGTAATGTTAAATATAATACTAAATTAACGATATGATACTATTTTTTAATGAAATTCCTTTAATAAAAGGATTGCTTCTTTGTGAGAAATACAAATTCTTTTGGTTTCAAGTGCCAACAATCAGACAAAGAAAACTCCAGGTTTCTTGACGAACATCTTCTGGAGTGGAGTGACTTCTTGGTGAATCCTTCTTCAGCTTATTCACTCACTCACTCTCTCATTCCTTCACTTAACCCTTCATTCATTCACTCAATATGGTCGCTTTTACAATGAAATTTCTTGATAAGTAATTTAAATGCTGGGTTTTTTTTAATGTGTATCCTTCGAATATATTTTCTGGGTTAAATTCTGGGATCAACTGCTTCAGTATTGTTGCTGTTTTTATTGTTCGTTCCTTCGTTCCTTTTCTTTGGGCTTTTGTTTCCCGTTTGCAGCTGAAATCTTTTCATTTGGTCATTTTTATTTTTTATATTGTATCCTTTATTTTGAATCCTTTGAATATTTGCCGTGGTTGCTGGCGGTTATCTCAGCGTGAGCAGTGGAAACACATGCTAAGGACGACGACGATGCCGTTGGATGTAATGTGCAAATGTTTGTGTTTTAGGGTCAAACATTCTCTCTGTCTGTTTTATTTTTCATATGTACATATATCTTTGTCTTTGTCCCACTCTATCATCTGTTCATTGTCTCATGGTTATCACGAAAGGAATCTAATCCAGTTTTGCATATATATTAATTCAAAGCATGAAAATATGCAAATTTAAATTCGAAATTTCACTCGAACTCGAATTGAATTCAATTTAAAATTTCTGCTTCAATTCTCTGGAGTTTTTTCTGACAAATTAAGAGAACGGGGGTCAAGCGGAGGAGGAGGTCAATCGGAGGATGAGGTCAATCCAAGGAGGAGGTCAATCAGAATTGGAGAAATCTTTAGTATGTTCTTTAAGTTGTATTTAATGACTCATGCAGTTAAATGAACGTTTCTTTGAGGTGTTTACTATTTTCTGCTCTGTTATATTTAAGCTCTTTTAAGGGCTCTGTGACCTCCATTTAAGGTCACAAAGAATAAATTCCATTGATCCTTATAGTTAATATAGTTGGATATCCTTATAGCTGTGTATATAACAGTTCATCATTTGTATCTTCGAAAAGTGTTTCAGGGTTTCTTGGTAATCTTCTTCCAGGGTAATCTTGCCAACCATAAATTTTGTTGTCAGTCACTTTAAATCACTCACCATTCAGTAATAATAGCAAATGAAGGAGACAACAACAACAACAACAGCAGCAATAAAATCAACTCCTAGTTTTTTGCTTCGTCTTTCAGTTTTAGTGTTCGTCTTCTTCTTCTTCTTCTTCTTTTGATTCCTTGCATTCATAATTGATTAAGAGATTTAATCGACTATAAGAGAATTAATTGAGTTAGCTTGAGAATATGAATTGTTAATCATTAATATTAATTAAAGTGATTTATGAAACAACAACAACAACAACAACTACAATAACTGTCGATAGCAAGATTTAATCGAATTTAAACCACTTCATAGAAATATAAAAAATGTTGGAATCCTTTTTCAATAGATTTTCTCAGTTGTCACACTCTTTCGATTTAATCTGCTCTCTTTCTCTCTTTTTCTCTTCCTCCATCCATCTGTCTCTCTCTGTGTGCTACTTTATCTCTTTCTGTCGGTCTCTATTCTTATTGCCCTCTCTCTCTCTCTCTCTCTGTACCTCTCTGTTGCTCTGTCATCTCTGTCGCTTTGTCCTCTCTTTATCATCTGTCTCATTCTCTCTTTATATCAGACAACCGTGTATTCGGACTAACATGGATCAACCTTCCTCAATTTAATGACAATCGACTTTCATTGGTTTCTCTTCTTCTCACTCTCATATTTATAATTACACGATTACAATAATTACTAGTAATAATCATAATAATAATATATAGCACAATTGTTAATCGATACATAATGAAAACAAACTAATTTTAATTAATTGTATTTTTTTCAGGTGGATTTGGAGTTCAGTTGGGTTGAAATTGTATCCATTTCATGCTAAATTAGGTGAGTCCATTTACAATGTTATTCATATCATAAACATTGCCAAAAGTTGTCCAAATAATGACCATATGATGGGATGGGATACCAACATCACGTGAACAGAGCATTTAACCTCACTTTCTGACCCATCGTTTCTGTTGAAGGTCGTTTTTCTGAAGCTTACTGAAGCGTTGCTGTCTCACTGATGACCCGTGCGTGCTAAACTTGTTATTATTGTTGTTGTTGTTGTTGTTGTTGTTGTTGTTTTTATTAAATATTATTGTTTTTCGAAATTAAGTCGTTGTTTTTGTTTTTGTGGTACAGTATTATTTCTCGAACTGGCTTATGTTGTAATAGAAAATAAGCAGCGTTTGTCGTGTTGTTGTAAATCAGCTTCACGTCAAAAGGTTGGATCACGATTTGCTTATTTTCGGTTCAATTTAATTATAAGTTGACTCAACCATTGACCATCGACTGACGGATTGATTTACTTACCTGTGTTTTTTATGGTATTTTGCTATATTAAATAACGATATTTTTACCCATGAGCCTTTGTTAAATAGAAATCTTGAATGTCTTAAAAGAATGCTTCTTTCAAAACGGAATCCTTAAAAGGAAGTCGATGAAAAAGGGTTGAAAGTTCAACAAAAAAGGTTAAAGTTCCATTCTGGAGGTATTGAAAGCACAAACAAAAGATTAAGGAAGCTTGTAACTATATTTTTACATACGTATAATCCGAATGTGGGTTGTAGGTGGGTGGTTGGGGCCTGGATTCATGGTACATATAGACATCTAGGGGATGTGATGACAAGAACATTCTTAACGGTCCCTTTAACGTGGTTGTCATTCAGAGTTTCCGCTGCCACTCAGTTGAACCCTTCTTTAACGAGGCTGAAGTGAAGTGGTTCTTTAGAGAAGGCATTTCTTGCTCTACTGGTTCCAAAAAGATTAAGAAGGCTTTTAGTGGATGTGTCAACGACGTCGTTAATCAGTTATGCTTTATGATTCAGACAAATCCATCCACAATCTCCGTTAATGTGCGCTTCAAATTTGGATCCTTTGGAACATGTCCAAAATGGTGCTCAGTTTTGTGTTAATAGAAGCTTGTGAAGGGGAGGTGAGTCCTTCACTATAAAAGAGAGGGAGATAGTGGATGAGGGTTTTGTGGGAGTATTGTTAACAGTACAGAATTGTTATTGTTCCCTACTTGAGCTTTTAATGCCCGAAATTCAACAGAAGCATTTGTCATGGGCTAGGAAAAAAGATATCATTTGTCATTGGAACAGTTCTAAAACAAAGAGAGCTCTACACCAAGTTTGAATACAAAATATTGGGGCATTTTGCGTCAACCCTTCACCGGATATTCACCGAATATTTCTCCGTCCGAATATTTGTCATATTTTCAAATCTCTTTTAATAAATGTCTTGATGACATGTAATTCCGATGAGATTTCAAAACCAACCGCCTTAAATGGGCAACTAAAACATTTGCAATACAGAAATCGGTTTTCACGATAATCAAATCTACTTAATATAAGTAAACAGCGATTTAATCGGGAAGCTGCATCTTCCACTCGTGAAATCGCAATCACGGTTGCCAGCGGCTCACCTCCAGCGTAGTCAGCCGAACAACCAACCAACCAAACATGCAATCAATCAACCATCCACCCACCCATCAGCATCTTTAGAAAACATGGCATTTGCACGATTTTTGCACAATTTTCTGATTTGCAAGATCTGCATAAATTTTAAATAATGGAGATCAACTCAAATTTGAAGCAACGAATTTCAACAGTCGACGATGATGAGCAGCTGATGCAACGACAACTTGTGTTGTGTGGATGCGACGATTGAGAAGTGCTTCGAAGTGTGGAATGAATGAAGCTGAGCAGAGTGCAACACAGTATATCGGGATGGAGGTGGAAAGACAGTGTGCGAGAGAGGGAGAGAGAAACACCGCCCGCAGATGATAAATCATATTTCCATAAAATATTGAAAGAAAGAAAGAGAAAAATCATAAGAAAAGCGCTCCAAGCACAGATCACGATGGAAAAAGAAAAAACTTGCCACTGCTACAACAGAGTTGCCACAGCGAATGTTGTTGCGAGTGTAAACGTCCAAAGTGCTGTCAAATTGTGCAGCAGTGCTACCAAATCATGATGTGGACATGATGTGGAATGAAATTTAATGATTGCGCTTCAATGATGCTACGTTGTGGTTGTTGTTATTGTTTTTTTTATTATAATGGTTGTTGTTGCTGTTGGTTGCTACAATTATTAGCTGTAGCAATCTGTTGTACGTGTCTACTAACTTAACACACAGCTTTTCATTTTTGTTATTGTCTTTGGTGTGATGATTATTATTCTTGTTTTTGTTGTTTTGTTCCTTGTGTTTGTTTGTTGTTGTTGTTGTGGTTTACAATATATTGAAACAAGTTGCGAAGCTTTATGACAGCTCCGTGGAATATTTATGTTTCTTCTTTGAGTTCCTCATTTATCAATCGTCTTTTTTCTGTAGTTTTTTCTTCATCTACTTCTTTATTATTTCACTACTTACTTAATTTATCGAACAACTCCACTTTGTAGTAGATTCGCACGTGTTTAGCTGATGCTGATGCAATCGCTGCTCCATTTCGACTTCATGCTCCCCTCTTCTAATTTCTCACTTCCCCGGCTTCTCATTTGCCCTTTCCGTGTATTTTTCTTTCATCTCTGCATCTTATTTTTTTTGTCGTTTACTTTCCAGCAGTTTTTTAACTACTCTTCTTTTTAACTATACAAAAGACACACACAGTTATTGTTTGTGTTTTTTTTTTGGTTTTTCCTTTTTTCCTTTTTTTTTGTGGTTTCTTTTTTCTGTGCTCTTTTGTAGGTGCTGCCAAGTTAGGGAAAGTGAAATCTTTCTTGTGCATTTCCGTGCTCTGTATCGAACCATGTTGCACTATATTGTTGCATTGTCGTTGTTGTTGTTGTTATTGCCATTGTTGTCGTTGTTGTTGTTGTTATTTATATGGTTGTTGTTGTGGTTGTTACTGTCATTGTGGCAAATAAGTGTAAAACACAACAACAACAAAAACAACAATGATTGGTTTTAGTATTAAGGTTTGTTTTGAAAGTAAAGCTTTTTGCGAAAAACATTTAATTTTCAGTTTTCTTTTTATTGAATCTCTCGCCTCATCTATTTTCATAGCCATTGTTGTTGTTGTTGTTGGATTTCACCCTTTCAGTGGACAGTAAAATGAAGCATCATGGTGACCATTTCAAGTGATGGCGGCCCGGTGTACATAACATCTGCTGTACTTGTTTTATTTAATTAATTTAACAACAAATGTTTTGTTTTTTTTTTTGGGTTTAATGCAATTTATTGTTGACTTTAAAGTAAGGTTATATAATAAAGCAAAATTAAATGCTAGTTATTAAAATGCTTATAATTCATTAAAAATTGGAAAAACAGAGAAATTAACAAATTAATAAATTTATAAAAATTCTATAAATTTTGTTTATACTAAATTTTTCCCATATTTATTATTTCCAGGTAAATTCAGTTGAGATACTTGTAGGAATTTTAATCGTTTTTCTTTTTCCATTCGAAGAGATTGAAACAATTTCCACTTTTTTTAATTTGGCAGCATTTTGCACTCAATCATGACGTTCATCTTCGCGGAATGCTCTCTGCAGAGCTACTAAAGTTAAGTGAGCCACTTAATTTTGATAGAAACCCTTCGAAGAGTCAAACACTTGAGTCAACAAGCCACCGCCACTCAGTTGGCCAGCACATTCACTTTGAATGAAGCTTCTTGCTTTATACGATTTTAATGTTTATTTTTATTTCACCTTTCTTCCATTTTTAATTTCATTTATTTTCAGTTTTTATTAAATTTGTTTTTTATCTCCTTATTATTATTTTTATTTTCAGTTTTAAGCTGTAATTTTTTCGTTTTTATTTTCCTACTTTTAATTCAAATCCATTTACAAGGAGCAGAAGGAGAAGCAGAAGCATTCGAAGCAGCTTTTTCCTGCTTTTTTCTAAGAAATCGAGTTTATAAATTGCTCGAGTTATCTGAAAATTAAAATCTCGAAAATCTTTCGGCAAGGGAAAAGGAATTCCGAATGCAGAACATATTTTATTCATTATAACACAAGTTGGTTGGTTGTGTGGTTGGTTTGGTTGATTGTTAATCGTCGGAAAGTGAAAACGTCAGCGAAAATTCCCGTTATATTGCACAGGGTAGCATTGCAGAAGAGGGTGTCAGATGTCAGTGTTAACGTAGAGTAGCGCTTCTGGCAAGTGTCCGGTCCGGACACGTAGCATTTGCATCACCTGCACACCGACGATAATATTTTAGCTCATTCTGGATACCGAAGCGCTGCCGGATTCAGTACCGTACCGTATCGGTGTGCGTTTAGGTTAAGTGTCAATGTCAGTCTCTGTGTCAGTATCAGTGTCAGTATCAGTGTCCGAGTATAGTAGATCCGAGTATAATAGGTCCGAGTATAGTAGATCCGAGTATAGTAGATCCGAGTATAGTAGATCCGAGTATAGTAGATCCGAGTATAGTAGATCCGAGTATAGTAGATCCGAGTATAGTAGATCCGATTATAGTAGATCCGAGTATAGTAGATCCGAGTATAGTAGAGTTTTCATTGCGGTTTATTTATTTGGTTGTCAGCTTCTTTCCATGGTTACTTTTTTCTCGAAACTGTTGATAATCTTCTGCAATGAAAATTAGTTTTTCTTTTTTAATTCCTTTAAAGAATTCGCTGTCCGGTTTATTCACCATCTCCATCTGAATCACTGTACTGCTCCTTGAGTACAGCGAGAGTATCACGCAGCTCTTCAAAGTTGGGCAAATCACAGCAACAACAAAACACGATGATGTAGAAGCAGCTGTTCAACTTTTGAAAAGAGTTCTTTTTCACTTCTTTTTCTTTCTTTCGCGCAGTGAGAAGTTTTCTTTTCCTTCCTTTTTCATAGAATGCTTTTTATTTTCTTCTTTTGTCCCTTTTCGCTTGCTATTGCTTTTCTTTTCGCTTTCCTCTTCTTTTCTTTGCGCCTTCCTCTTCTCTTCTCTTCTCTTTTCTGTTCTTTTTTCACTTCACACAACCCAGCGGAAGAGGTTTTTTTCTCTGGCTGCTCGTTTAAAATGCGTGCTTTACATCCTTTTTTTCACTTGTGTCAAGGAGTCTTAGAGAACCCTTATTGTTGTTGTTGTTGTTGTTATTGTGGCTCTTACTTTATACTTTGTTGTGACATCTAAACGTGATTCTGTACTCTTAACTAATTACTTCCTTCAGGACATGCTGCATAGTTTTGCTATCGTTGTTGTTGTTATGTGTTGATACTTTAGTTATGGTTGTGATAGTTGTTGTTGTTGTCGTTGTTTGGGTTGTTTTTTCTTCATTTACTTCATTGTTCAGTATTTTTGTCGGGTGTTTTTTCGCGCATATTTTTTTTATAGGATGTCTTTAAAGACGTAAAAATTAATTATGAATTAAGAATTTTCTTGGGAGTTTTTTAGGATCCTGCTATAGGAAGCAAACCAAAGAACCATTACTTTGAAAGTATTAAATGTCTTTAAAATGATGTCTTTATAATGTTTAACTTTTCCGTGATCTGTGTAACTATTATACTCTGTGTTTTTTCGACACTTTTAGAGACCGAATCCTCTGAGTCTCTTTTCTTTCTATAGCAAGGATCACAGAAGAAGAGGAAGGAGAAGTACCATCCCCAGTTGGTCAGTCGGTCAATCATTCGGTGTATTTTCACTCAATTCAGGATCCGTGCTATTAACGGGTGCCAGCGAATGTATTATTTTAAGCCGATTACAATTTTTCAGCGAGTTCCACGAGATACACGACAAAAGGGCGCTTTCAAGTGTGAGCTGAAAGCGGTTTATAGTTTTTTCTATATTGTATTTGTGTTTCCCGTTAAATACAATAACTACAATAACAACAACAACAACAATAGCAACCAGAATAACAACAACAACAAATTTAAAAATTACATAGACGAGTCTACTTAATTTGGCTTAAGTTGGCTTTAAATGCGTGAAACAACAAAAATAACAGCAACAGCATCAGCAACAATAATCAACCACCCTTGTGCGATATTGTTGTTGTTATTGTTGTTGGTGTTATTGTTGTTGTTGTTATCGTTTTTGCTTCTTTTAACGACTCTGATGTTCTCTGGCGTTGCTGCTTCTGACGGCGGTGAATCTGATGGCGATGAATCGGCGTCGTCTGCTGCTGTTGGTGAGGCAGATGATGATGACGCCGATGATGACGATGGTGTTGTTGTCTTTTCCACCATTTCAATCATCAACTGCAATTACCAGAGCCTTATCTGCATTTATTTTTCTCAACACCGAAAATTTGCATGATTCTTTCGTATATTAAAATAAATTCCTTATCATTTAATTGACTTGGATGTTAATTTCATTGTTATGTATGCAATATTTTCACTTTTATTGCGTTTATTTTTTATTCTTGTTGCTTGTTGATTTTCAGCCAGCAGCAGCAGCATTCATTTTGAGTATTTATTTAATTCTTAAATATAATTATTGTCTACATACTTCATGGTGAAAACATCGTACATACCATGATACTAATAATGATAATAATAATAATGATATATTTTAAGTGTCTTGTGAAGATTTTTTCAAGTGTATAGAAGATGATGAAGAAGTAAGAAAAGAAGACGATTAAAGTGATTGCTGTATTTTTATGTTATTTTTATGATGTTTTTCAATGATGGCCTCCATTTAAATTTAATTCATAGATTCTATTTAATATGGAGTTTTATTTATTTTACAAAAAAATGTTGCTAATAAACATAAAAAATAACATAAACATTTATATAAATCAATAAAGTGAATTATTATTATTAATGTTAATATAATTAATATGTTATTTTTTATTGCAACTCAAACTTTATTATAACTTCAAATGATTTTCAGAATTAAATAATGTTTTAGAATTCCATGAAACTTTTTTTTTATTTTTTTTTTCAAAGACTCGGACAGATTCTAAGATGATCTCGAAATTATAAGCTAGCAAAAAGATACAATTATATGTACACGAGTGAGTGAGAGAGCAAGAGAAAGAGAGAGAGGGTTCTATAAGGTTGTTTTTTTAATATCCATAACTTGCTTGTTTTATTGAACTTGCTTTTAAGTTGTGAATTTTATTGCTTTCAGTTTTACGATCGATAAATTTAACGATCAATAATCAAATCGTATTCAAAGTGAGATCTGAGAAAAAACATCTTAAATAGAAATTGTGACCATTGAAAGATATTTATATGTACATATGTACATATATACAATGCATACATATGTACATATGTGTACTATATAAAAATATACAAATGAATTTATGATGAGAGGAGGCGATGAACTGAATGAACATTGAAATGAAACAATAAAATACAATATATTGCAGTTGCATAAGAAAATTATTGTTATAACTACAATATTATTATTATTATGATTAATTAATATTATTACTATTATTAGTATTAATAATTGGAGTTCGAGTGTATTCATAAGAAAAAATAATAAAACTTTTAAACTAAATTAAGTACAGAAAGAAAAAAAAATCAGGCTTATTTAATGAGAGTTTAATAGGAAAACAACAACAGAAAGCAGTAATAATGCGTACTTAATACAAACATCACAACACCAACACCAACAACAACCAGTACAACATCATAAGCAACATTTTATTATAATTCTTTTATAATAATATTAAAAGCAATCTTTTTATTATGCATGCAATTTTGCAATCAACCTCGATTATAGAGAGTATGTACATAAATCGTTGCAGTAACATTTCGTGACCAACTACAATGGTAACAATAGCAGCAACAACAACAACAACAACAACAACACCCACAACAATAGCAACAACAACAGCAACAACAACAACAAAGACCATTTTGACCAGCCTCTGATGACGTCGTGTGAATTTCGTCGTTTTTGCAGAAAATTTGCAACGAAGGCAGGGAAATAATAACGAATGACTGAGTGAATGAATGAGTTTGCTAAATGACGAAAGGGAGGGGGGGGGGGGGGGGGGGAAGAGGGGAAGGGAAGTGGCATGCTAGTAGTAGGCTACCATTTAACGACTACTCAGCTGGAATCTCATAAATTAATAAGTTTTATGAGCTACTAATGAATATGGTTTAATTTTGCTTCAATTCGACGATTTTATGTCTTGTGTTGTTGTAATTATTGTAGTTGTTCTTTAAAATAACAAATTCTGTTAATGACAAATTTGAATTAATTGTTGTTGTTGTTGTTGCTGCATCTTTTTATAGCTAATGATAGTTGATAGTATAGTTCTTGATACCCTCCCTAATGAAGCTTTTGTTGTTGTTCTTGTGGTTGTTGTTGTTGTTTTAAAATGAACAGCAACTGTCAGGTTATTCTATTCTTCCGTTGTCTCTCTCTCTCTCTCTCTCTCTCTCTCTCTCTCTCTCGCTCTCTCTTTCACACATGAGTAAAGAAACCAATCCGCTGAATATTATTTTTGATCAACTCAAATTAAATACCGAGTTTTAACAGCCTCCCAACCAATTCAATCAGGATGTTTGTTGCTACGATCCTCGCCAAGAAAACTAATCGACATACACAAACACACCGCCATTCATTTACTTAATTTATTTATTACAAATATTGGATCTACTTTTCAGTGTGTGTGTGTGTGTGTGGTGTGTGTCTGTGGTTGGTTTTGCATCGATTGATGCAATGATTATTCACAATGGGGTTTGATGCCTATTTCATGGATGATGTTGCCACATTTAATGTTATTTGCGGATTCCAGTCAAACCTGAAAACATGAATGTCGATGACGATGTCTGTTTACAGTCAGTCAGTCACTCAGTCAGGCATTTTATCACGCTGTCTCGCTCAGACTCGCACAAGGATTCTGAGCGGCTTTCAACACTCACAGAAAGTTTTCAAAATTCATTACAAAATTCCACAGAAAATCCACCGATTTGTGTTTACGTTTATTTGAATTCGGTTTTCGGGTCGGTTTTATTTTAATTAAAATATTAAATGCAAATAAATTGAAATAGTTTAGCGACAGAGTTTTTACGATTAGTTTTTAGATTGGAAAAATTATTTTATACTAGAAGGTGATTCTTAATTAAATGTGGATGCGGACTCATCACTTTATCACTCTTTATGCTATAAGGAAGTGTTGACTGAACTCTGAGTTTCTTTCTTACTCTCGTTTAATTTTCATAACTTTTCTGTTCCATCATAATTTGCATCATTAATAATAACGACATGTATACTGCTTTATTATGCTTTCAGGTTTTATAATTTCCATTGTTGTATTATTAAAAAGAATTCCTCGACTCTCACATCGAATTTCTCCAATCAATTGAAAGGAAATTCAATAAATAGTCTCGGAGGTTCACCATAATTGCGATCGCTAATAATAGTCACTGTTTGCTGGGTTTGTTTCAGTTGCGGTTTCGATTTCGGTCTCGGTTTCATTCATTTGCCAACATTTGCGCGTGCAACCAATCAAGCAAAACAACAACAATGACAACAACAACAACAACAGGCTTCTCCTCGGCCGAGTACTGGGCCCAGTTTAGCTGAGTGCAGCCTACAAAAAAATAAGTACAAAAGATGGTTGGTTGCAGTGCTGCTGTTGTTGTTGTTGTTGTTGTTAGTATTATTGCTGCATAGTATTATAGCTGCATTTGCTACTGTTGCACGTTGTTCATAATAATGCAATGCAACACAAACAAACAAACACTTTCATCAGCTTCGTTTTGAAGCCAGCAGCGATTTCAATTCTCCGGATTTATGCGTGGAAAGCAAATCGATCGATCTTTCGATCGACAGCAAAGCATCGAAAGCATGAGCGACGATGACCGCATTCAATTGAATGCACCGGGTCAATTCCAATCACATGAAAAAACAACAAATTACAATAATAATAAAGACAACAACAACAAACTACAATAATAATAAAGACAACAACAACAAACTACAATAACAACAACTACGAATATAGTGCAACTCATTATTGTTGAATGAATAAATGTTGAAATACTCTTTTTTGTAGATTTTGAGAAACTTTTCATACTTTATATCGATAAACTAACAAACATAGTTTAGAGTTTCACATCGAAATTTCTCATCATCTGGTGAACAACGGCGCGGCAAAAAAAAAAAAAAAAAAATAATGCTTTGAATTAAGTGAGCAAATCCATAAACAAATGACGACGTTTATGCGCTAAATTAACCTCACGTGAGCTCGTTACTTGCCTCAAAAGAGATGAGATAAGTGAGGAAATGAATGACTGCACGAATGATTGCATGAATGAAATAATGAATGGGCGAACAAATGAATGAGTGAATGAATGAAAGGCTAAATATATTTATGCCTTGCTGAATGAATGGAATAATGAACTAATAGGCAAATTAATGAGTATATGCATGAATGAAGGAGTGAATAAATGAATGAGCGAGTGAATAAATGAATCACCGAATGAATTACCGAATGAATAATTGAATGTATCAATGAATGACTAAATAAATCATAGAATGAATGACTGAATGAATGGCTGAATGTATGAGTTGCAAATAAAAGTATACAAGAGTAACAAAAACTTGGAGTTTTAGTAATATTATTAAATGGAGAATCGGCGGAGAATCAGCATTGAAATATTACAAAATCGCAGGCGAAAAGAAAACAAAAGATAACAAAATTGCGGCGGATTTCTGTTGAAAAAGTGATTTTAAATGATTTACTTTACACGCTTGCGTGAATTCGCAGTCGCATTCGCAGTCGCAGTCGCAGTCGCAATCGCATTCGTAGTCGCATTCGTGGTTGTGTTTGTATCCAAGCGGAATCTTGTGCAACGTGCCGCTCGGTGCCGTGCCGGTGCTGCGTCGCGCCATCATCAGCAGCAAATCATTTCGCGCGTTTAAGTGATTTATTTTTGCAAATTAGCGAGCGTTGAAAGGAAAACATCAGCAGCATTAGCAGCGGCATAATAATGACAACGAGAATGATAAAGATCACTAATACAACAACAACAACAACTACGAGCCAGCAGTGTTGCAGCTTCCGGGCAGTCTTCGCACCCTCCACTGCGTCTCTTTGAGCCGACTCAACTGATGCATGTCGCTCGATGCGAAACAATCGACTGTGTTTTGTTGTACGTGATGTGATGTTGTTGTTGTTGTTGTATTCTGACCCTCTCCTGTGATGCAACAGCAGCCGCTGGCAACTTTAAGCAATCGCATCTAACGATTATCTCGCTCTGGTTGAATGCTCTGCGAAGATCCGAGTTGGAAGAGTTGAGTGAGTGTGAGAAGCTGTGCGTATTGCTTGTTGTTGTTGTTTCCGATTGTGGGAAGTTTCTTGCGGTTATGCTGATGTTTGTGTGTGTATTTTTTCAATGAGCGCTAATTGAGATTGAAAGGAAGCGTAATAAATAATCTTACCATTTTATAGAGTGATAAAAGTCGGAATAAAAGTCGTACACAGAAGATGTACATACAGAAAGAAAGGAAAACTATTCTCACTCTGCCTCTCCCCCTCTTAGGCCCCCCCTCACCCTCTCTCAGCGCCCAACCACCTGCTAGTCCATTATTTTAATATGCAACACAAGCGCGCATCTGCTGTGAATTTGAATTCTGCATGCGATTCTAGCCGACTGCACAAAAGCTGCATAAATTGTGCAAAATTAAAGTGAAAAGTAAATAAAAAAAAAAATAAACAGAAAAAAGCTAAAAAAAAGCTATAGAATCGGGCGCTATTCTGCCGGAAATCGCATTCAAGTCGCACTTCAGACGCGTCGCTTCAGTTATGCGGCAGTTTTTGCGTCGAATGCTTTTAATTCAAGTAGTAACAATTGAAATGCAAAACAGCCCAAAAGCAGGCAGAACATCGCCGCCGCCGACGCCGACGATGGGCGGCAACAGTTGCCAGCGCGCTGAATACACGTCGCTGAATACAAGTCGCTGAATACAGCGCCATGAGGATCGCATGTAGGGTGAAATCAAATGTAAACAAACGAACATAAAAACGGGAAAATAAAACAAACAAGCATGCAAATAGAAAAACAGAATAAAATAGAATAATAAAGAAAAAATATACATATATTGGAATATCGAAGGAAAAATAAAATAAAATGAAAAGGAATGAAAATAATAATAAAAACCAGAATAAAAGGAAAAATTATTAAAAATCAAAACGAACTGCAAACTAAACTAAAATCGAAAAAAGAAACTTATTCTAAAAAATGCTGTCCAATTCTTCACTCGCAGCGAGTCGAAGTTTTGTCAGCAGCTGCGGCGGAATTTTTAAATACGAGACCTCAATTTATTTGGGTTTCCCCTCTGGTCTGATTTTTTGTTGGACGTCGTCACTGCTGCTGCTGCTGTTGTTGTTGTTGCTCTGCTCTGTTCTGCTCTGCTCACTTTCAACACAGATGTTTTCATTAAAGTTTTGTGCAAACTTGGCAGCACTGTGTCACTGCACTGAATTGCAGACAATGCAAAGTTTTGCGCAAACAGAAATGTTTTAAATCTATTTTCTTACCCTCCCCCCCGCCCACTTTTCTTCGTTTCGCTGGAGATTCAAAATGAAGTCGCACAGGAGAAGAAGGAGAGGAGGAAGAAGAAAACCGATGGTCATTTTTATGCCCAGTTAGTGTCTATATAGTGTGTATATAGTGTGTATATAGTGTGT
This sequence comes from Myopa testacea, assembly GCA_949629155.1. Classification (NCBI taxonomy): domain Eukaryota; kingdom Metazoa; phylum Arthropoda; class Insecta; order Diptera; family Conopidae; genus Myopa; species Myopa testacea. The sequence goes on along the minus strand of OX451345.1, from coordinate 46,896,019 downwards.
ATATAGTGTATTAGCTCAAGAATAGGTCGTTATTTATATGTATATGTGTATACATGTGTATGTGTTTTGTATGTATGTGTGTTTGTATGTATGTATGTGTGTTTGTTTGTTTGTATTCTGTGCATGTGAATGATTGTGACGTAAAAGTTTTCTTAAATTTCTGTTTTTTTTGTCTCCTTCCTTCTTTCAAATCATCTTCTGTTTTAGAATTTAGAAGAATTCTTCTTGAAACCATTTCTTGTTGCTATTTTTTATTAAATTTTATTTAATTCTTTGTTTAAATTTTAAATTTTATAGAATCACATTCTTTGAAAGTGTTTAAAAGCCATGCAACAAAGAAATATTTTTTTGTTTATTTATTATTTTATTCACGAAACGACTTAAAAATTTATGAATTATTAAATTCGGCCCATTAATTTTTGTATGTTGCAAAAACAGAAACTTCAAATTGTTTTAATACCAAAATAAATTATTATTGTTATTATTTTTATTATTAATGTTAGTACTATTATTATTATTATTATTATTTGTAGATGAGTCTTTCAACAGTTTTGCAGTGGAAATAATAGTGTTAAATATAGCAAAAAAATGTGCATAAAATCCATGAGGAAATCCTTTCCGAGTGAATAAATTCTTGTTAAAGCAATGAAGCTTTTTCCGTTCGTCGTTTGTTGCTCCTTTTTTCCAAAATAAAATATCCTTTTGCATAAATAAAAATGATTTCGTTTCTCATATTTTTTTATTCTTTTTTTTTTGTTCTCTCAGTCTTCAATTCTTCAATCTTCGCTTCCAATTGAACACCAACACACACACCCGAACTCTCTCACACCCACACAAACACACACACACACACACATCCACCTCATAACAACAAAGCCTCGGTGAGTCTCCTTCCCCCGCGAGGCCAACAAAACTCACTGATTCAAAGGATAACAGCACAGAATCCGCAGTCGCCGTCGCTCGAAGTCGCCGCAGTCGCCGGTGCAGTGCCCGTCGCAGCCGCCATCGACGACAGAGACGCGTCATGCAGTAAGTAGCACTTGAATTTGCGGCGCGTCGACTACAACTTCACCGCGTCGAAATCACTAAATGACTGCAAAGCTACAAAACAACAGCCGTCGCTCGTCGTTTAAACTCCATGCTGAAGTTGGCCAAAGTGCCCAGATTTCTTGCTTTCGTTGAGTTGAGTTCAGTTTCTTGTTGCTTATTTTTTGCTTCATGTTGTTAATTTTTTGCTTCATGTTGCTTATTTTTTGTGTCTTGTTGCTTATTTTTTGCGTCTTGCTGCTTATTTTTTGTTTCCTGTTGCTTATTTTTTGCTTCATGTTGCTTATTTTTTGTGTCTTGCTGCTTATTTTTTTGTGTCTTGTTGCTTATTTTTTGGTTCCTGTTTCCTCTCTTGACTTCTGCTCAAGACGCAGCTTCTTAGACTACTTTTGAAGCTAACCAAATAAATAACTAAACTTTTACTGCTTTTAAAGCCTTAACTGAAATGTTGATGGCAATATTTTGGTTTCTAAGTGGTTGTTGTTGTTGGCATTTTGACTTTATTAGTTTGCTGTTGTTCTTTTTTTTGCGTTCTGCTTGTTATTTTCTGGAATTTTTTTCGTTCTTCGTTTTCTTTGTTTACGTTGCTAAATTGAATTTTCGTATAATTCTTGTTCTTCTTTGTTTCTTTGTGTTTTCTTGTCTTATTTTTTTATGCAGTTTTTCTTACTGATGTTTAGACACAATGTTCTACTTTCTTAGACACAATGTTCTGTTCTTTTAGACACAATGTTCTCTTTAGACACAAGTTGCTAAAACGATTTATTAGCTAAATGAAACACATTAAATCGATGAGAACGGCGATTAATTGTGCCGGACGGACATGAAAAACCCTCCGAAAGTCCACCGAAAATCCACCGAAAATCGGACACCGAATTCGGGGACGCACAATCAACCGGAAAACTGAATCAGCCACTTTCTAAATTACAAGATGGAGTTCGATAAACGAATTCAACCAACAAAAAGAAGCAAAAGAAAAGGAAGAAGCAGGAGATGAAGAAGAAGAAAACAAGAAGAAGACAAGAAATTCTGTAGAGCCGAAGAAGGAGAACACGTGATTGCAATGCAGTTTTTTTTTTCGAACATCGGGCACAAAAATAATGAGAAACTCATCAACGTCGAATGGAGGCAGGCGAGGGGGAGAGGGGTGGGGAGAGGGTGAGGATATCGAGGACCTCGATAGACTTGATTGCTCACGTTCTCGCCTGTCATCATTTTTGTCGCAGCAGTAAACCAGCAACGTGCGGCGCTCATCGAACATCACCTCAAAAAGACGGGGCAAAACTCTGCACATTTCGGGGCGGAGTAAAAGTGTTGTGGTAGCAACAACAACAACAACAACAAACACACACCATCTGCCACAACAATAGCACGAAAGCAATCAATCAGTCCGAGCAAACGAACGATGAAAACCAAAGCAATTACGAGACTAGAGAGTTGGCAACACTGCAGCGGCAACAGAGCACCATGGATGCATTATCAACACCAACCAAACAAACAACAACAACAACAAACAACAACAACAACAACGAACAACACGTACACGTGGCAAGGACAAGCAACACGCCCGCATCTCAACCGGAGGAGCGTAAAAATTGGCAACGGCGACAACAGCAGCACAAAGAAAACGGCGATATACGGCGAAGCGAAGGTGAAAGCAAACAATTACAACAACAACAACAACAACTACGGATGACTTGCAAACAAACAAAGACTAGCAATGAATAACGGCAACAACAACAACAACAACAACAATAGGATCAGGACGGAGGAAACCATCAGTAAATTGTGCCGTGTGACCATAGAAAAAAACAGCAACAAAGATTGCTCAAAAAACATTTCGGAAAAAGTGGCGAAAAAGGCCAGCAGCAGCAACATGGCGGAAAAATTCTATTAGCAACAAAAGAACACTTGTTAATAGAGTAACAAGCAAATAAGAACAACAACAAGAACAACAACACTAACACTAACAACATGAAATAGTGATGTAACGACCAAACAGTAGCAGAAGTAAGAATAACAACAACAACAGCAGCAGAGGGACAGAGAAAGCAACAATTATTTGAGGTGATGTTGTCGATGTTGCTGCAAGGAACTCAATTGAATAGAAGAGAATAAGTGGTGGAGGGGTGAAGGGTTGGGGGACGAGGAGCAGAAAGTAAATGAAGTGCAACGACAGCAATGATAAAGCAACAACAACAACGAATATTATGCAAAGCATGACGAGGACGAGATGAAAATAAAACAGATTGTGGATGTGGTTTATTGAAGTAATAACATCATCATCATCACCAGCAACAACACCACCACCAAAAACAATAACAATTCTATAACAACAACAACAGCAACAGCATTCTATTAACAATGTTGAATCCAACCAACTAAAAAGCGACGAAGAAGCCATCGACTGTAAAATCTTCAGTAATTAAAACAACAAGAATAACAACAACAACGGTGTCAAAGTATAACAACTTAAGTAACTAAGAAACTAGCTATTGTACTTGAGTTAGTATAAAATAAACAAACAACAACAACAACTTAAAGAAGCAGCAAGCAAGAAGCAAGCAGCTGCTACATAAACATTGGTCATGCAGAAACAACAACAACAACAACATTTTGGCAACAAATTCAAGATGTTGGCGACAATTCAACGCGACCGCAGGAGTGGCCTCCATGTTGGCAGCAACTTGAAAAGCAACGGAAACAAAAACAACAACAGAGCCAACAGAGGCATCAACGGCAGCAGCAATGACGACATCAGGAAACGAGCGAAAAAGAAACAATTTCAATTGAAATGAACAAAAAGTGATATAAAAGTGATGTAAAACTGATATCATTGCAATAATCGACTAGAATAAAAAGCTAGCAATTATTTTGAAGCAATGAATTCGCTTGCTGTGATCGAATTTCTCATTCAAAATAATTGAGCTTATTAATATAAATTCTCATTAAAATTGCTTCACAGCAAACTGAAGTAAAGTAAACCAAAATTTTAAAAAAGGTTTTAACAATATTTTACAGTCTTCCCTCGGCACAGTTTTCTCCTCGATTTTCCTAACTGTAAATGTAATCAATCCAAATGCTGCGACCGCTGCGAATGAAGTGTAAAAGTGTGAGTTTTTTATTCATTTGATATCGACACTTGATGGCGTGGAGAGGAGACGTTGGCCCCCCATCGACGCCGTCCAACGATGACAGCAGCAACGCAGCAGACGTGGAGGGGGGTGGGACATGTTGGGGTGAAAGGAGCGAAACCACAGAAAAATGTAATCTTAAGCATGCTTCGGTCACTTGGATAAGCGAAGTCACTCACGATATGAGTCACTGATATGAGGTGTTAGACAACAACAACAACAACAACAACATCAGTGGCAATGGTATCAGTTACTGGCAACAAACCTCATCGAAGAATGACAGTGCAACAACAACGACGAGGAATCAATAATAATAACTATCAAGTTACACGCACACACCACTTAAAGACACACACACACACATCCACGTGCGAGTCGCGACACTCCACACACTCGATATTCGACCACTAGAGACATTATATATTACTTACGTCATTTCTAGGGATCAACAATATTAATTGACAGTTAGTATTGACAATGAAGAGGCAGGGCTCATGTGGTGAGAACTGCAGCACACGAGCGACAGAGAGAGAGAGAGCGTTACAGTGAGGGAGAGAGGAGAGAGATAAAAAGAAAGGATTGATTTATAGACTTCGATCGGGTCTTTGGGGGGGGGGGTTTACAGCCCCTCTGTTCTCTATCTCCCTCTCTTTCTCACTGCTATCTCTTTCTATACTCCCTATTCTCTCTCTCTCTCTCTCTCTCTCTATCTGTCTCGCTGTGCTTATGCAGCGAAAAATAAAACCTCAGACAGCCGGCAACATTTCGTGCTCAACTCTGCACGTTTTGTTGAGGTTCGCTATAAATTTATTGTTGTTGTTCTGCTATTTGTAGAAAACAAAAAAAAAATAACAGAATATTTTAAAATGTTAAAAAAAATGTTGGTTCTGAAATTCGAGAACGTTTTCGTAATCGTAAAAATAAACCAAAAGAATAATATTTAAAAATGGCAATTCTGAAAAAATTAACAGAAAAAATATATAAAGTTAAAAAAAGTCAATGAACTCAAGTCAATGAACTCTTTTCTATTTCTTTCTCCCTCTCTCTATTTCTTCTTTAAACTTGACTTGTGGTTCAATTAGTCTAGACGTAACGTAACATGATATAATCACTAATTTTTCACGATGTGATTTTTGTGGTTGAGAAACAACGGCCACAGAACAGAACATAAAGGAAATCCAACTTATTAACACGCCAAGAAAAGTGTTATATAGCTATCGCACTCTATCCTTCATATACTTGAATCGTTTTATCTACGAAGATGATTGTTTATATACAGTTACAGTTACAGTTAATCATGAAATTGATTGAGACCATTGACCTTGGCCACTGACATGGTTCCTGGTCACCTGATACTTTTACTCTTTCGTTTTAACTTTCACTTAACCATCAACGACTTCTTCTTCTTCTCATATTTTCAGCGGTACTAATTTTAAGACATTCGATATGATTTGCTGTCTATAACAAAATAATTTGTGGTACTGTAGAGGGTTCTGCTTGGAAGACTTTCCTTTGTAACTCTATACTCTTAATTTTTTTAAAAAAAATGCAAATTCGTGCTGTAATTGAACATGCAATCAACGTGCCTGAAAACCTTGTCTACTGTTGTTGTATTTTGTTTTAAGTTGAAGGAGTACTGTATTGGGATTGTGTTGAGATATAAAGGGGAGAACACGTTGATTTGTGGCGGTGGGGAGGGGGGATGGGTTGTTGGTTAAGGACAGATGGTTAGATTCTGTTGAGTTTTTTAGATTTTAGTTTAAATTTTGAATGAATAAAGCTCCATTGATATTGCATTGAAATTTCATTGTACACATTTGTATATATAAGTAGATGTTTACTCATTGTCTGGACATGTTAGAGAAATTAGAAGCCCCAATTCAATCATGGAGATCACCATGAAACCAACCAGCAACTAAAGCAATATTTTTAAGGAAATATTCGACCTGTTTTTATCCTGTATACATTTTGGAGTTAGACTATAAAGCATGATGTTGTGATATTTTACACGTGAGTTTACAGAAAAATTAAATTCGTACCCGTGGAAAAAATGCTTTCAGTTTTTCTGGGCTGCTGTTGCTGTCGCGCTGCTGCTCCTGTCGCTGGCAGGTTTGACACTTTTTGTTAGACATCCAAAAAACGTACCCTTTTTTATGTGGTACTCACTCGCCTCTGGCGTTCTTACGTTCGAAACAACAGCACGACTGACATTTGGGTCAGCAGTAGATTTCTAGTATTTCGTTTTTTTCACTTAGAAAAGCATTCCGTCCTTTTTCAGCATTCTGCATTTTATATCATGTTATGTTATGTCATGTGTTGCTATCTACAAGCTGTAAGCTGCAAGAGTGGGTTTCTATTTCATGTGTATTTTTTATTGTTGTAGTTCCCGATGAGAGGATGGCGAGGGGGGTGGGGCGGAGGAGGTTCAGATTCCGACATGAAGCTGTTTATACGTCAGTGATTGAATGTTGTCTGTTTGAGGCTCAATTGTCTGTGTGTGTGTGTGTGTGAGTGTGCTTCTTTATCCCCAAAAATATTCAACACGTTGGTTTTTGTTGAATATTCTTTTGTTCGTTGTTGTCAATAACGGGATTTCATGGGGATTACTTAACCGCTTTGCATCATTTTACAAAGTTGCGGCTTTCCTTTCCTTTAAAAAAATACCATAATCCAAAACGATTTCCATAATCTAAAAACGCTGTCACAAAATCTTTATTTCCACAAATCTATAAATTAGTTGTATTTATGCTATGTATTGAACTTAAGTGAAGTGTTTGAGGTTCTTTTAACTATTCTAAAAGCCTTGAAGGACATGCTGAGTACTTGCAACTCGAAATACAAGAATTTGTTAATCGTTTTTTAATGAAATGCTTATCTAACAACGAATTATTTTAGTACGTGGATCTACACTATATTCAATTATTTACCTTTTTCAGCTATTCGATCGCCTTGAATGCTGAACGAAGCCAACTCGCTGAACGCTTGGAGCGCTTTCGATGGAAGCAACAGCAACAACAACAACAACAACAACAACTGCTCGCAGATGAGGCCGCTTTATCAGCGTTAGCAAGCGACAGCGATAATAGGTCAACAACGCAGCGATTACATCGATTATCAGCTGAGCAAACAAACGAACGCGACGTTCGTCAGTGTCGACGACGACCGACAGAGTCGCGAAGATGCACCGTGAGCAACGTCAACGTCTGCGCTGAACAGCAGACGCAGCAGCGTGAACAGCGTGCAGCAGATAATAAAAAATATCGCTGCAATAAAATAAACGAGTCGATCAACGAAATCGACTGCGACATCAATTTCGAGGGAAGCTTTTTAATTTACTACAACAACAATAGCGATTACAACAACAACAACAACAATAATAACAGTAGCAAGAATAACAACAATAACAGTAGCAGAAATAATAACGTCGATTTCGAATCAGAAGTTTGCAACAATTCAGTTGTCGGTGAAGCGCTTCAGTGTTCAGAGGTCGCTCAGTCAGCGGCTACCAAAAAAAGTTCAAAAACTAAACGATTCGTGCGCATCCGAAGACGTCGACGTCCGACGTCACTCCGCACACATTCTCCGGAAGATAGAAAAAACCTCTCGCCGGAGATCCACCACCGGACCATCGCCTCATCGAATTCATCATCGCCATCACCATCATCGCCATCACCGTCATCATTGTGGTGGTCTTGGTTCCTGGCTGTGCTGCCGACATTCGCTGTCCGTTCGCTGTCTGTCCGCAGGGATGCGACATCGCTTGTGAACTCCTCCGTGTCACCTCCAAACGGAAGTCTGAACGACGACCTGCTCACTTCCTGCTCAGGCCCCGCGTTGGCTGAAGAAAAAACCAGCTTCGAGCAACGACTGAAGGCGACAGACGCCCCGATAAACCTCATGATGTCCGTCCTGCGATCGATGAAGCTCAAGGAGCGGCTGGCTCTCAGTCTGGGCATCACTCTGATTCTACTCACAGTGCTGCTGGTGGTCGATGTGCAGATGGATTTCGGAGTGACGAACCGACATTTGTTGCCATCGCAGGTGCACGAGCGGATACGCTACGCGAACGAGGACGATGGCCACGGCGCCTTTCGGGACTTCAAGCGGAAGTTTCTGCAGAAGAGGTGAGTCAGATCCTGTAAATAAATCTTCGAGTTTATTTTAAAATAATGAAATAATGAATGAAGTGAAAATAATAGAAATAACAACAAGTATTTATATGTACATAGATATAGTGTATTATATATTAAGAACCAGTAAATTGAATTCAATTTTATAGAGAAAAATATTTAAATGCGGGTTGAGGGAAGGAAATAAAGTGAAGAAAGAAAGTGTATCTTAAAAGGGTTAAAAAAGAGGGTTAACGAAAGAGTTAAAGAAAGGGTTAATAGTCGGGTTCAGTTGTACAATTAAACTGAATGCTTGTACGCTGATTCTACATAAAAGTGTGAAGCTCAAAGGACTTTCGAGTGACGAATATGTTTTGTAAAAAACTTGCAATCTTAGGACCTGGATAATTAAATAAAAGCTGCAAGATTTTAATGACTTTGGACAGCAGCTCAAAGTAAGAACATTTGCCTGACTTCAAAAATGTTGAAGAAACAAGCTAACTTGTGTTGTACAGATACGCACAGAAACATACACAAACACACACACACATATACCAGTATATATACGAGTATCTGTAAACATACCGGCTCATAATTGAAAATGTAAACTTTTGCATTTCTATTAAAATTTGCTGCAAGGAAGCGTCTGCAAGGACCTTTTGCATCTTTGCGCTGTAACTTTGCTGGCCACAAAGGAAAATAGCAAAGAGAAAAAGCAAAAGCAACAGCAGAAATAAAAGTAGAAGAAGAAGAGTAAGAGGAAGAGGAAGCATCGACCAGAAGGAAAGCCAACGTCAGAGTTGCTATTCAAGCAAATGACTTTTGAATTAATTAAAGTGTGCCTTTTAAACAGCGACTTCAGACGTTTAAGAAAAGTGTTCTCGTACATATACAAGTAGTTAAATACACACACGCACATATACACACACACACATATACACACACACACACAAGCACACACGAAAACATAAACACTCACTTATATTTGCTAGAGCGCCTTAAAATCAAAACTGAACTGAATCATTGCCGTCTTCAGGTTCTTTTCTTCCGGTTTAGGCCAGAAATTTGGATTCAACAAACTGCTGAATCCCATTATCACTAAAACGCTACATCACTTTATCAGCAGGCCAAAAACTAAACAAAGAAAAAACAACCTTATCACGCAGCCTTCGTATATAATATCAACTCTGAGTGGAGATTAATTAAGGATTCTATATTTTTTTAAAAAAATATTAAAAAAATCTGTTAATTCATGTGATTAGTAGAGAGTCTTTTAGCCGTTTTTCATATTTACTGACTGTATATCGTCGTTTTATATCGTTATCGTTTTACTTTATTGTATATCGAATAGGATGTAAATATAAAAACATACACTACTTCTACACTTCTTCTACAGTACAGTAACTTCTTTATTTTAGAAATCGGAAAGCTTTTGTAATTAAAATACTTGAATAAAATCCTCTTTCTTCAACTCCGACCCTGAATGAATCAAGCTTCAAGCTTCAGGCTTCAGAAACTTTTCCGAGCTGCTTGTTGCATTCATGCTGCCATTTTGATGTTTTATTACAGCACTTCCGGCTGGTACAAAGTCTTGCCAGGTGCTGATTATGTTGCAAAATGTGTGTGTGCGAGTGTGTGGGTAGTCGTATTTACTGGGGCGTGGCAGAACTTAAGAAGTACTCTCGTGGCTGTTGTTGCTTATACCCAAAATAATTGTTAAAAAACTGCGGCAAACTGCAGCGTACATGAGCCGTTATTGTTTCAGATTGTGTTGTTGTTATTGCTATGATAGTAGTGCCAGTAGTAGAAGTAGTTGTTGTTTTATAATAAAAAAATATGCAGAAATTGATTTAATTTTCACCATCGCGTAGAAATTCAACAGCGACCGCGGCGTACATTTAATGAAATCAGTTTTAAAGCAATTTTCTTTGTATGATGGAGATGCGTCTATGTGAGTATATACCATATATTGTATATGGATTACAATGGATTACAACTATTATATTTAAGTAAACAAAGTAGCTAAAAAGTGTGGTAAAGCTTTGATAATCTTCTTGAGTATTATTGCCTTAGTTTAAGACCGAGAAATGTAGCCTGCAGCTTTCTCGAATAGAGGATATACGTAGCTAATTCTCAGAACTCAAATAAAAATCTCCTTTTAAATATTTTATGCTTAACCGAGGAAACTCATGCTTTGTGGCAACTCACAAGTTTAGAAAAGTTCTCCTTGACACCAATCGATGTGCCTTCGTGTATCTTCCCATCACGCGGCGATGTTATTGCCATGTTCAATGGTTTGGAATACTTCAAAACAAAATTTTCATATATTTTACATAAAACTTTTGACTTCGTATCCTGCGATGTGTTGGCACAGATAACCACTACAACTGGTTTTATTACTCGTTGTATTATTTGTTTGCTACTTGAACTGTTACTTTATTGGTTGCCCCTCCCGTTTGTCCCGTTAACTGCCAAACCAACCCAACCACCCTCCACCATCCCGTTGTGGCAGATTTTCAGCTTGGTTAAGGAACATTTTCGCAATTAGAAGATTGGCATTGTGGGCATTAAATCGATAACTCGAAAACTGAAAACTGTTCTGAAGTTGAAAAGTTTTTCCGAGCTTGGGTCTGTTTTTGTCGCTTGAGAACTGCTTTGCCCAAGCTAGCCGTTAGAAGGAGCGAATGGAATGAGGTGAATGTCAAACCAAATGTGAATACGAACGAAGAACGAAAGTTGGGAAGATGAGGAAAGTTTTGTCTACAGGAGCGAGGGGTATAAAGATGGTTATAAAGACAGTACGAGTAAAATATTTAAGCTACTCAGGTTTCAGCTTAGACTGGGTCATCAAGTTCTGACTTAATCTAGTACTGGTGGCTCTTCTTTGGTGCTATTCGTCTTCTTTTCGACTTTTTCGTTTTTTAATTCTTTTCCTCCTTCTGTGCGTTGAAAGGAGCTCACATTTTTCAAAGATCCCCATCCTCCTCCTTGTCTTCATCCTCCTCCTTGTCTCCATCCTCCTCCTTGTCTTCATCCTCCTCCTTGTCTTCATTTTCCTTGTCAAGGCATCTCCACTTCCACTGCAAGCGAAACAATTGAAATAATCTTAAAAACTTGCTGTGATCCTTGCTGTCATTTGAATGCAATCCTGTCGCTGTGTGCGGCGAATTGGAGTGTCACTGCCAAAGCCAATACAACGACAGAGGTCATCAATATGCATGAAGCTGTGAGATCCGAAAAGAAATGCAGGATTGCAGACAGAAAATTGCATCCTTTCTACACACACACACACACACCCAATTTTTTGGTGCGGTGGGGTATCTCTGTGTGTGTATTTAAGCCAAGGATTGCATAGTAATCAGTGTATGTAGAGTACATATGGGAATCTGGAGTGCGTGGTATGTGTGTGTGTGTGTGTGTGTTTGCGAGTGTGTGAGTGGAGTTGCGAGTGTGTGAGTGATATGTATGTATGTGCGAAAGAACTTCGGTGTTGATGGACGATTGGCTATTTTCTGTTGATGTTACACGAAGGCACTTTTTATCGTTACCTCGTGTCACGGCAGAGTGAGAAAAAGGGAGGGAGAGTGAGTGAGGGGGAGAGAGAGAGCGGCGAAGCTGGAGAACGGGGGAGAGCTATGATTTTATTATTGACTTGAGTAGAGTGGAGTTTCCTTGTGATCCTTGTGGATGGATGACTCGAAGCACTCATCGTCGACGTAGAACTCATGTTGAGGCGCTCGCTGAATGAATGACTAAATTAAAACTTAATCCGTTTAGCAAACTTTCTTCATTACATTTCTGAGCTCTTCGTTTTTGTTTTTCTTGTTGCTGTTGTTTTTATTACAACTTCTATTGTTTTTATGTTGCTTTTATGTGCCATTCTTTGTTGTAATGGAAATCATGCGTCTCTTGTTTGTGGTGGTGTTCTTGCTGCTTCTGCTTCTGCTGCTAATGTAATGCGTCTTCATTGTTATGCAAACCTCGCTTCTAACTACTCTCAGGATGTCGACAGTTAGTTTTGTCGTCACTGTGGTTGTTGTTGTTGTTGTTATTTTAGCTGTTTTAATTCACTTGAGTGCCTCTGAAAGTCGTTGAATATTGATTGCGGCGATGTAGGGTCAAATTTTTGGAAACATGAATACAGTATGGGGGGGGGGGGGGGGGGGGAATAAATAAACGTAAATAAATGAAAATTAAGAATAAAATTGCGACATAATGAAATGAAGATTAGTATTAATTTGCATGCTTCTTCTAATTAATCCAGGAAAATTGCTGCTAGTGAAAATCTTCCCTTAAAACTATTCTGAAGTAAGTTTCTCAACAACAAACAACGAAAACAACTCCTTTAAACTTTCGTTTGAGCTCGTTGCACGATTTAATTAGAAAATCTTATAAAATTATGTACATAAAAAAAAAAAATCCCGAGAAGAGCTCAACGGCGACTGCAAACTTCGGCACGAACGCGCACAAGTTTCTCGCTTTTTTGTTTTAATGCTGGCAACAAAATATCGCCATCGCCAGAGCGCCATTTTATGTGCGCACTCGCTCGCTCACTCCATCTGCGCAGCGTGCATTTTTGTAGCCGTTATTTTAAGTAATTAATTTCTGCTGGTTTTTTTTCGAGCATTAAAAAAGAACTTCAATTTTCTTTTGCAGTAATTATTCCGGCTCGAAGGAAGCCGCCTCCACCACGTCCAGCGTCGCCGCCCAGCCGCGATCCGGCAGCGCTGCTGGCGGCAGTGCCGGCAGTCAGAGCTTCGGTGCTACGGGGTGGCAGGGGAACGCGGACGAAACGTACAGAGCAGCGACGACAAGAAGTCCGATTCCGCCCGATCGCTTCGAGGATTTGGTACTCATCGTGAAGAACAACGACATCTCGGCGAGTAGATATTCGCACGTCGTGTTCGCTGTGGAAGAGGAGGAGGGCGACGTGCCAGCCAAAGAGAGCACGATGCCGCCGCCGACTCTGGGCGAAGTCATTGGAATAAAACCCAGGTAAGTTCCAAGGGTCGGTACTACTTTTAAAACTAAAAAGAACAAAAAAAATTTAAACGAGAATCTAGACGAAGCTTTCACTAAAGGAAATGTCGATAAAAACTTTTAAAGAGATGAAAATAAATAATATTTTAATAAAAAATACACAATTAAACCGTTATAAATTTAAATAAGTTTCAATAAACAATCAAATTAATATTGTTTAAAAACTTGGATGAGCTTCAAGTCTAAAAGCAGTGGTTCCCAATCGTTAAAGTATTATTATTGTTATTATTATTATTATTATTATTATTATTATTATTGCTATTCAAGGTTAAATTAAAAAATCAAATGAAGTGAATTACTTTGAATGTCGAATCGAACCGTCGAATTGGCACTTCGAATACTCCAATCGAATCACTTTTAATGTATTTTCTTCACTTTTAAAATATTTTCGGTGGTGTTGGTGTCGCGTAGCTTCTTCGAAACTTCCGGACTTTTGCTATTCATCTCGTCTTTATATGAAGTTTCTGAAAATACATTCGAAAAAGAGTACTGTTGTTGTTAGTGAAGCGTTTCAATGAATTCCTTCTGCAATCGTACTTAAAAATAGTATAATAATCATGTAGCATTGTAGAAGTATTGCGGAGGAGGGATTTCGGTAGTCATCAACTAGAGCTATAAAAGCAATAACAATAACAACATGTGTCCTTCGAAAGAATTCAATTTCCTTGCATTGGAAAGGATGATGTTTTGGTTCACAAGCAGCAGCACGGAGCTTTTTACAATCTCATGCATTAGAGGGAAAACAGGTAGCTCTCTATATACACATACGTGCATGTGTATGTGTGTGTGTGTGTGTGTTTGTGTGTGTGTGCAAAAGTCTTAAATTGAAATGAAATTCATTGAAGTTTGCGCTTGACTGAAGGACGAATATTGAAGTTTCTCCATTAGTTCATCGTATTTGGATTAAATTGTGCAATAAGCATGAGACTGTGTGTACTTTAGTGAGCCTGTGTACGAATGCGTATTCGAAGGAAGTCACAATCAAGAGTCGATAGAATAGAGTTCGAAAAATCAGTTTGTTTTATTTATTTGCATAAAAATATATATTGAAATTAATGGAATTCCAGTAATTTAAATATTGAACTCATTCAACTTGAGTTATACTCTTAAATGGAGGTTCATATCCTTAAAAATTTGAAGCACTGAAATGAGTCACCCAAAAATAAGGATCGAGCGATGATGAAAAAAAATAGAGGAAAAGGAATGAAAAAAGGAATGAAAAAGGAAATGAAAAAAGGAATGAAATAGGAAAGTAAAGAAGTATGAAACAATTTGGAACATTAACTGATACGTTGTGCCTTTTCTGTAGGTTCTGAAAGTAACCTTCTAACGGTACATGAGCGAAGGCTCTTTTCCAGTCTCTAGAAACATGAGTCTTCAACATGAAGCATCATCACGATGATGACGCTCGCCCGCTGCAATCCAGCAGAGCGGAAAAATGCAATATAATGTTGCCGGAGCTACGAGAGTGCAGAAACGAGTGATTGTTTTTTCTTTTTAAATGAAAATAACGAAAATGAAAACATAAAAGTTATAAAATTTATCCTATCAGCAGTTTTTATGCATATGCGAGTAGCATGGCTCGTACATCCGAAGCCAGTAACGCTTCCGTCGCTGCTCCGATTCTGCTGCAGCAACAACAACAGGCGAACAACCAATAAAAGCCTGCGTGCAGTTTTTGTTTTTTTTTTTTTTTGTTTTTTTCGGTTTTGTTTTAATGCCGGCCCGCCAGCCGCTCTATCAAAATTAATGCATCAAAAACTACGGTGACACAAAAAACGGATTTCGCTAGAGTTGCAAAAAATGTCTTAAAAACAAAAAAAAGGGGGAAAAATTAAATAACCTGCTCATAAGTTGCTCAGGCCCCCCTCTCCATCTTTCACCCTCCTGGGTAGCAGACTAGAAGGGAAGAGAGAGATAAAGAGAGAGAGAGAGAGAGAGAGATAAAGAGAGAGAGAGAGAGAGAAAGAGAGAGAGAGAGAGAGACACAAAGGTGCTCCGATTGTGGCAAGGATATGATGACAAAAAGGAAGTCGCTGCGCTTTCACCAAAATTTGTTGAGGTTGCTGTATGCGTGACTCTTCTCTGTTAGTGTGTGTGTATGTGTGTGTGTGTGTGTGTGTTCGTATGTGTGTGTTTTTATGTTTTATATTAAACTCTCGGATACTGACAGCTCATTATAATGGTTGTCAGTTTGGGAAGTTTGTCGAGATGACTTCCTGTCGTAAATACAGAGTGTTTATTAAAGTGATAATCCAAGGATGCGGAGAATATTTCCCCACATTGCCATTCTCTCCTTTCTACTGAATATCTGATGCATAATATTGTAAAAACACCGAAAATAGCGTGTTCGACGATATATAAAAATAGCTTGTTAAACAAGACAGATAATTAATTAAGTTTTGCATTGAAGTTAATCAGTGGAAACAATCGAAAACTCGGTCAGATGAAAAGTAAAAATCTATCACGCAACTGTTTATGAAAATATAATAAACAACAACAACAGACACAAAAGCACGTATATTGCATTATTTTATACTGAGCCAAGCCGAAAGAGGATTGATTCCATGCATTTTCAAGCATGATTGCTTTTACCCTCTGATGGAATTCGAATGCAGCTCTTCAGGAGTTTCATGGCATATTTATGCCATCTCTCATCTCTTCGGTTCTCTGAATTGATGAGCTCATGAATGATTCCTTCGATGAGAACGATGATGATTGATACTGATGATGCCGATGTTGATGTGGAAGCATTGCAAAATAGTGACGAGTATCGACCACTAGACGTTGCTTCGTAGAAAATAGGATTTCGTTGTTGGGGCGAATAAACAAAAGGCACAACAAAGCAAATACTCCAAATATAATCTAGTAAGTCATAGAAATTCAGTTGATTTAAAGAATTCATTAATACCAGGGTACTCACTCGAAATTATCATCCATATAAGGCTTAAGTTTGAAAATATTTAATATTTGTTTGCCATCAGTTTCTGGTTCTTATTTTATTTTAGGTTTGAGTGAATAAATGATGGAGTCTGTACAGCCGAATAAGCATTTTCTACTGATGTAACTTCATTATTAAGTGTATATTACTTCGTTTTCCTGATTTTTGCAGCAAATTAAAATTGCTAAACATCATTTGTCACGATTATTGATCGCTAAGATTGGTGACATAATGCTTCAGTTCTAAAGCACTCATTCGAAGCTTCTTCTTCTTCTTCTTCTTCGTTCCTGCTTCTAAATCACCGATTTTATCGGTTCGGCTGGATGTCATTAAAAATGTCACAATCAACGCCTGACAGTGATGACAACCTGACAAAATGAACAGCTAATGAGTGCAAATGTTCTTGACTCGGTTTGTGTGTCGGCCAGCTGATGTCCATCTCGTCGCTTATCCGCCTAACCACTTAGAAGCAGTCGTAAATAATTTTTAGTTGTTGTTGTGATTGCGTCGGAAGGTGGGGAAAAAAGCACCACATTCGCTGTGTTGCGTTGCGCTGCTCCTTAAAGACGGACTTCTTGTGCTTGGTTGCTGTTATCCTTGTTGTTGTTGCAATTTTATGTGGAAAGTTTCACCGCGAAACGCATAAACTTTGTTACTGTTATTTCGAGTTTTTTTTGATGTCGTTTTATTCTTTTTTAAGTCGTCACGCTTTTTCTTTCGGTTTTCTTTGTTGGCAACGCGGCGTCGTCATCAGTTGCGCGTTTAAATTTTAAGAGACCGTTTCTTTTAGTACTCTACCATAACCTGACTCACTACTTCTTCGACCCCCCTGTGGCATTCCCATCCTTCACTATTCGACTCGAAAATGGCGGGCGACCGTTCGTGGCAGAATCGTTGGCAGACGTTGTGGTAGCTTTTGTTGTGTTACATGATGTCCCGTTTATGAGACCCAGGAACACATAAAAACACACACACACGGACAGGGATACATACACATACACACATTTATATACATAGACATACATACATACATAGTATATGCGAGTATTGGCTGTCTTTCTGTCGCTGTTGTTGTCTTTCTATCGAAAGTTTTCTATGCTTGTTAGTGACAAAAATGTCCTGTTATATGTAATAGTTTTACACTTGTTCTTGCTCTTCTTCTTTTTCGTCTTCCTCATCGTTTTTTTTTCGTAAAGTTTGCCTTCCTTATTTGTAACTTTTCGATTCTTTATTGCGATGTTTGTTTTTATTTTTGAGTGAAAAATGGCTCCTTTCATTTAAAGCGGCGATCCTGTTAATTTGAAGTTCTTTCATGTGACTTGGTTTACATTATTTACGAAGATTCTTTCGAAATTCGATTGAGCTGCTTTGCGAGTTCATTCCGATTCGAGGGATTTATTTTTTCGTTGTGGCAGCATCTCGACCCCGTTTGCTTCCCGCTTTCCATGGCCATCGACGTGTTCGAAGTCAAAATAAGGAAATCGATTTAATTTCCGTTAGCCACTTTTTCCCCTGCTACTTTTTTCCTTTGTGAAATAACAATTTCCGCAGTGAATGTCTTATAAACTCGCACATGTGACGAGGAAGCATCTTCAGCGATCGGAGTGAAGCGCAAAAACGATGTAGAAATTTTGTAGTCGTAAAAAATGGTACATGACCGGATACGCAACGCATTAAATTCACTTCTTCCTTATTTGACTTTCATCGATTCGCAGTAGAATTTATTAAACTCATTAGTGACAGCAGCGACTCATAGAGAAAAGGAGAAAATAGAAGAAAGAAAGAGGAAAGCACTAAAAGATAGCGCTAGCAGCATCTTCTTTGCTGCACGATTTGCTGATATCCTGTGAGCCAATTACTATTTTCTTCCCTCTTTTAGTACTCCTTGTTTTTAGTACTTCTCCCTCCCCTGACGAGAGAAATTAAAGCCGCAAAAGCATCGTTTGCCTGTCGAAGGATCCAATGCAATGACTTTGCTGGCATGGTGACTCCGGCTGAGAGAAGCGCTGTACAAGGAGTTCTTCCTTTCTTGTAGGATCCCTTTAAAGGAAACAAAAACTCCCACTTTAATGCGTTTTTTACCTCCACGTCAATGGATGTGAATCAACAATTTATGCCTTTGTTGCTGTTGTTGTTGTTGTAATTTACGATGTCTCTCCTCCGTGTTGTAAAACATGCCCATTTGAACTCATTTCTTTTCACTTTAAGTAAAGCGTGACACAGTCTGTGACTGTAGAGTGACTGTAGTTGCAAAAAGATCGTGTATAGAGTGAGCAAATACGTAAATAATTTGTATGTCCTTCACTGAGCATCTAATTTACGTGACTGAATTACTAAGGATTCATTCTTCTTATGCCCTGTCCTGTCCTTGTATTAGAAATAATCTTCTCTTCTTTAAGTTAACCTCTTTCTTTGCTTCGGTGAGTTTGGGGTTCTCTTCTCCCCAAGTGTATCTTTTTTGGAGACCATGAATAATAGAAGCAGTCAAAGGAAAGGACTGAACCCACTTCATCTCACAACGATTTGAAATTCTCATGGTTTTACTGACAACTAACCATTTATTATCATTTAAATAGTAGAGATCTTTGGAATATCATGCAATGAATTTTGGGTTCTCCGTTCGTGGTCATCATCTACTGCGAATGCAAGTTTTGAGTATTGTTTGTTTTTAAATTTCAAATATTATTCAAGGTTCTGTTGATTGTTTCACTGTCACTTCTTGGAGTCCACTTTGTGGTGGATTGAAACTGAAAGCAAATCGTTTAAATGCTGTTGTAAAAAAGACATGGATACTGTTACATGGTTTGTGAGTTTAAACGACATATTAAAACAATCAACACAGTACAAATTTACTAGCAAATGCTGCGTTCACATTTTCAAAGCCCTCTTGTAAAAATCTCTCAACGTTCAACGTTGGTTAGGCGTCAAATCCACTTCTCAGTTCCTCTTCCTCCTCCTTCTTCCTCCTTCCCCTTCTGCTGCTTCGGACACTTTAACGATTTTAGAAGATGGGCCACAGCAGCCACATTTTTGACAGAAGAACGTTAAATGACACAAGCAGAATGCTCTTTGTCAATGCAGAAGCTGCGGTTCAGCCGGTTTTGTGGTTTTCATACATTTTTCACTCAGCTGAGACCCAGCTTGTTCAGCAACATGGATGTGATGGGTGGCACTACATCGCCACCATCACTTGATTCTCCATCTCCATCCTCTCCAGCTCACCTGCTGCTGCTGCTTCTGCTTGTCTTCTCTTCTTCTTCGTATGAAACTCACCTCTTTTGGCATGAGTTCCATTCCAACAACGAGAATGAAGTGGCCTGGCCTATTCTGGCCTGAGTTGGTCTAGCAATGCCAATGCCAACACAAACCTGTCGGCTGTGAGAACAGACACACAGACAGACAGACCTTCTGGAAGCAGCTCAGTGGTTTTGATGGCATTTTTTTCCAGTAGAAGTCGCCGCATCATAAATTCTTAATATATTCAACTTCATTTACCCTCAGAATAGCAACAGATCCAACAGAGCAGCATCTAACGATAATGTCGAGAGTGAACAGAACGATGGGAGCCATCTAAAGCGACCGAATTTTAGATGAAAAATGAAGGAGAATCAGTTGCAACGATGTTGCGAATAACGGAAATGATGATGGACCCAGCAGGCCCGTTAGATGCAGATGAATGTTACCAACGTTATCTATCCTGTTGGTCCTGTGTGCTGATGGACGACGCATCGTAAAAGTATGCCTGCTGCTCATAGTCAATATGCAAACATAGATTCCCATAGAGTACAGAAAAATCATACCGAAGATAGACAGCAGGAATGAACAAAGCAAAGCAAAACGGAACAGTAAAAATGTTGAAGCAGAGGAGGGAGAGAGATAGAAAGAGGAGGAAAGATACAGAGAAATGAAGGATATTTCGCCAAATATTTAAAGAGGAAAATAGATAGTAGATCCTTGGAACAAACGAGTTCTGAAGTACGCATCACATTCAAATGAAATGGTAAAAAATTCAAATCTCTTCTCGTTCTCGACAAACTGAAAGGATGTCAAAGGATTGATTAAAGCATGGCACAATCCGATTTTTCGATACCGTTACACAGAGACAAAGGACATTTGTAACGAACGAAATATGGAGAAAATAATTCACTTAATTCTGTGAAGAGAAATGGACCGGAAGGTACTAAGAACTCGTAATAAAGGAGGACTCAGTAATAAAATACAGAAATATTTCTGATCCTATTTGAGGGAAAAATATTCTCACTAGAAAGAAAATCAGAGTTTTCAAGTTTCAACACAACGCAACCATCGATTACATTTTAAGCGTATATAAACAACATTTGAGGATTCAAAAAAATGAAAATGAAAGTTTTAAAAGAAAAACTAGGGCTCAAAACTCCAGAAGCAGAAGAAGAAACACACATTAAGCTACCTTAAAAATAAAGCGTTCTTCTTTAACATGAGAAGGTGTTCTTCTTTCCCCTCTCCTTTCTATTTTCTCTTATCATATTTTTGTCTTGATGGTGCACTCAATCGCATCACTTGTAGTTTTACTATTGTTGTTGTTGTTTCTTTATTAAACGCGAACTTAAAAGTTTGCACAAAGTTTCCACTTCAAACGCAATGCAGTAGTTAATGTCGAGGTATGAGTACCCTAGGGAACTCGGGGTTGGTTGTGAATCCTGCTGGAACTTCCCGGTGGAAGAAAACTTGGAAGAAACTTTATGGGCCTAAGGGTAATTTTATTGCATCAGCAGAGAATTTATGTTGCTTGTAAGAATTGCTTAAAAACATAGGATATAAGAAGAAAAATTGAGAAAATTCTGATAAATGCAATTTATAATGATTAAAGAGTAGATTCGGATTGTACGATAGAACAAAGCGATAAAAGAACCAATAAACATTGAAATTAAGTTCTATCCGGGGTTTTATAGGATCTGAATATGGTTAGGAAATATTTGAGGACCAAAAGATATAAAACCCAAAGCGAAATAATACTCTCTCTATCTCTCTCTATGTCTCACTGTCTCATATATAATGTCACATATGTAATTAATAAGCACAAAGGAAGTATTTATTTATATGAGAGAGACTCTGTCTTACTTTGTCCTTCGTAACTGAAGGACCTCATGTAGCTTCGGATTGTCTTTAAATAGTTCGCACTTAACTTACCTTAAGTTTTCTTTAGATTGAAATGATCCCTTCATTTAAGTTGACTGATCAAAGGTCTATGCTGTGGGCCTTGGAACTCAATGTTATGTGACCTCTATCTCTACCAGATATCTGCTAGTTCATTATGATCCATATCGAAATGTGCCATTTAAAAAATTGAGAATTAAGTGTTAACTAAACTCTCCCATTCCAAGTCTGAGTGCTCCATGTAACCTGCCTCCTGTGACAATATTTGTGACAAAATATTTCAAAGGTAGGTTTTAAAAGCATTTGAGACCATCAACATTTCGTTCTGCAAGGTTTGCAAAGATTACAAAGTCTCGTTATCCTTAAGAATCTGCATCTTTTACCGTTTGCTCCAGGAAAATTTCGCCCACTTAAACTTAAGCCCACAAGAAAAAAATCTCAGATTCAATCGTAGTCAATTTGGGGAAAGAAAAGCATTGCGAATGCTTCGATGGGGGGAGGATTGTAAAATGCATGTACCATACACAAGTGCTTTGCCAATTCTTGGCATTATTTGTGTGGTGTGTTTGAGGTGTGGAGGGGGGCGGGGGGGATAAGGTGCCCAGATATGCTGGTGATACGTTGCAGAAACGAGAACAAAAAGAATGCCAAACGGTGTTTGTACGTTGCTCTCAAATTGAGCGTGGCTCGTCGAACAGAGATAACGTAATTTGCAAGCATATGTTTAGGCACTCCACTCTGCTTTGTCCCTGTCACTACTTCTTCGATATCACTGCTACCCCCTCCCCGCGCCTCCTGTGAGGGATGAGAGAAACGTTTCGCTTTGACGATTCAGTGAGGAACTCAACGAAATCTGATTACATTTGTTGAGCTGTTGAAGTGGCGCAAATTCATTGCAAAGGATGCTGATGTCGTTGTTTGAGCATCACTTTGGTGGCGCCATCTGAAGTTGTGCAGCATCGCTTCTTTATTTGTCTGAAGTCTTAATTCCATCAGCACATTTTCCGAACTCGCTAATATTCTTTGCTTTCCTTTCTTTGCAGCGCCAACGCGAGCAACTTGGAACGCTTCCAGCTGCGCATCAACAAGCGGGAGCTCTACGGCGCGGACGACACGTTGGTGGATGCGGTGCTGCGTGACATGATTACACTGCCGATACAGCACGTGGGTGAGTTTATGAGGGGGAAACCCTCCGCTTTTATTTGCACTTTCCTTTTATTCGTTTAGAGAATCATTAAAATCGAGAATCGAAGACGTGTTTTTTATTTTATGGTATTAAATTGAATTCTATGTCACAAGGCGGAAAAGAACCGAAGTTTTAAATTGTTTAAATTGAAATAATTATTCAATTTTCAGTTTAAAGTTTATTCAACAAATTTAGTCATTCGACATATAAAAATATGCTGTATATTCGGTGATATAACGTGTTAAACAGCTGATCTTTCACATCTATGATTATGAAACACGTACAATTTTGGAGTGCCATATAATAGATCCTTTCCTCTTCTTCTTTCTTCCTTCTCTTCCTCTTCTTCGTTTATTTATTGCAGAATCTCCCCTTATTATGCTGAATAGAGGGGGAGAAATTAATCTCTTAACCTACATAATTAATTAATATTGCTGTTGAGATGTAGAACTTCAAAATTTGATTATAAATACCTTGAAACTGTTGGTTTTATTACAGGACAGTTAAGCTTTGTTTAAGTTGTTGTGATGCTGCGGGTAGCTACACAAATTTTGTCGCATAAATTTGAGGGAACGACATACATAATTTACAAGAAATCTTCGCATTATCATCAGAGAACAAGGAAATGCTAAGGTTTCCCAAAGGACATGGAGTGAAAAGTCAAATAGATTTCTGGCAGACAGACGGACAAAATGAAGATGGTGGTACTTCAGAATTAAAAGCTTTACCAGAGTCATAATTATGAGCGTCGAGTGAATGCTAAAACCTGACTTTGAATTCAAATCTTATTGTAATATTTATATTACAAAAGATTACCGTGATCTCAGTCATAAACACGATATAATAAGAACGAGGCATCAAGAGATTACTGCAGAAAAACGGATGCTTTTCTATTGGACTTTTTTTTATTGGACTCTTTAGATAAAAGAATAAAAAAACTCTTTTATCTATTGTAGGGACCTTAATTAAACTCTCTAACACACATAACACACATACACATAAGACTGAGATTTTTACAAACATACGTACAGTCAACTAAAAATTATTGCATTTCTCGTTCCAACAATTTTGAAGCACAAAAAGTTAGCATTATCCTTGAACTACGCTTGGGAAGTTTATAGACGGCACCAGCGGCGCTTTCTTCGAGTTCCATTCTCTCTCCCCCACCCCCTCATAATCCCTTCCCGTTGACATAAATTCTTTGACTGAGTTACAACAACAGAGGCAGAACATTCATTTGTTTTACCATTATTATTATTATTATTATTATTATAGTTATTATAATTATTATTATTACTGTTATTACTATTATTTTTATAATTATACTGCTATTCGTATTTTTATTATTACTTGATTATTATTGCTATTTTTGTTCTTTGTATTTTTATTTGTTTTTCTATTATTATTCTTATTACATACTTTTATTATCTTGTTTTGAAGTGGTGCCTTTGTGCCCTCCGCTACTTGTTGTTGTTGTTGTTGTTGTTGTTGGGGTCGTTTAAGCTGCTGTCTTGGATCGCGTTGTTGTCGCTTTGTCAAAACTCCAAGCACAACAATGAAAATGCAAAGTTTTGAACTGAGGATGAAACAACGATAATGCGAACAAAATGTGGCATTAAAATCCTTGCTAATTGCTGTTCAGGACATCTTTCGCTACTGTAGAATATTCATAGTTGTGGAAAATGTTTGCTGTTTGTTTTGTGAATTAATTATGTAGCAACTAAAATCTACTTTTAAGTTTGTGTGTATAGAAATGGGCATAAAGTCTAACACACTCACATACATCTACAGTTGACCGAAGTATTTAACGGTACTTAATTTTATATCATACGAGTACTGGTAATGATATCATCATGACAGCTGTATATCATAAAGGGTTTTCCAATAAGAGGTGTAATTTTGAATAGCTATGGTCCCGTAAGCGTTGTCGTGGTGGCCATTTGGCTGATGTTGTTTTTCGTTATTAACGGCATACCTTCCTCTTTATTACGAAATAAACGTGCGATAATTTGTCTAAAAAAATGGCATTTTCCTTTGAATATCAAAATTACACCTCTTATTGGAAAACCCTTTACTTTCTTATATTTTTTGATTAAGGATACAAATTGTTTGAAGACTTTAAAACACATCCTTTGAGATCTCCTTCATTTCTCCATAATAATAGTTTTTATTTATTGTACGATATTATAATATTATTTTTACTTTCGTTGCAGTTCAAAAGGAAGGCGGCACTCAGTTAAAACTGGTCATCGAGTATCCTAACAACATCAAAGCGTTAATGAAGCCGATGCGGTGAGTGAAGGGCAACTGTAAAGGGCAAAGGGTTTAATAAATGCGAGTGTATGTACATGTATTTTGAACGAGCGAAATAAGTGCAAAAGTGAACAAATTAACTGGCACTTAACAACTAATTTAACATATTATAAATTGAGTTGGATCATCATCCAAATTAATTATCAACCTTCGCGTGGTTTATCAGCTGCCGACGCTGTTGTCGATCGACAGACATTTCAATGAATAAAAATTCTCTGCTTGTTTTAATTCTTCGCGTCTGTTCATTTTTAAACTGAAAGCGCTGTCGTATTTAATTTCACAATTAAATTGTATTATTATAGAAGCGTACAAGTTTTTGCATCCGCGAGCGTGTGAAGGCGCGGTTGCATGCATGCTCTACACACAGCAATTTAAGGATATTTAAATACATGCACGGCAACTTGTGTGAGTGTTCGCTCCTCAAGCTCACACTTCATCTCGAGTCCTGCATTTAATTAAATTAACCGTATTCGTTAAAGAGAACTACACTGGACAGGAAACAACGATGAGTTGAGCATCCACATCCGGAGTCCAAAGGATATTAAAGAATCCTCGGCGTGTGTGTGCTCGGAAAAGAAAATGAGAAAAAATTATATAAAATACAATTAAACAGAAATAAAATAAATTACAATAAAATTAAATAAAAAAATAAGAAATACAATAAAATTAAATAAAAATAAATTTCATCAAATACAATACAATAAAAAAAAAATATAAAACAAAATGAAATGAAATTAATTTAAATAAAATACAATAAAATAAAATTAAACCGAAAAATATAACAAATATAATAAAAGTAATTAAAATAAAATAAAATTAAATACAATCAACAAAATGTAATAATATAAAATAATATAAAATTAGTATAAATTTAATAAAATAAAATAATATGAAAATATATACGAAATAAAATAAAATAAACCATAATTTTATAGAAAACAGTAAGCAATAATATATTACTTTAAATTTTTGAATATTTCAATACATGAATATTTTGCTATTTCAATATTTGCATATTTTAGTAACATATTTTCAACCTTTAAGCTTTAAATGAATCACAAAATCAAGTGAATTTTTTATATTCACTAAAAAAGTTAGTTAAAAAGTAATAAAAGCAAGTAGCATTTTCTCATTCTAGTTTTGTGAGTCTTTCGCAAAAATAATTGTCTCTGTTGTGTAGCTGAAGTTAAGTGCTGGTTTTTTATCCGTTTTATCCGTATCCATGTCAACGTCGCGCGACATCGTGATCAAAATTCATGCAGATGTGAGCGGCAATTAAAATTGCAAAATGCTAGTAAAAACGAACGATAAGATAAACGTCGAAAAGTGAAATTGCAGCAGAAAGAAAGGACGACCGTGTTTGCAGACAAAAACATATTACAGACACACACACACTCGCGCACAAACACACACAAAGAAAGACAGACAAAATTGCTGTCAATTAACCTTTTTTCCCTTTGACAATAACGTTTGTCTGTGTGTCTGTGTCTGTGTCCGTGTCCATGTCCATGTCCGTGTCTGTGTCTGTGTCTGTGTCTGTGTCTGTGTCTGTGTCTGTGTGTATGTTGCACGTTTTGCTGTACTAGAGTAAAAGAGTAGAAAAAAAGTAAATAAAAAAACGAAAAACAGGTCAGGCAAAGCGAAAAGGACGAAAGTATTCAAATAATTTGTTCGTTATTTGTGCACGCTAAAAGATGATAACAGAAATTATAAATTTTTATCTACGCGACATTAAAAAATAAACCCACATACACATACATACATACACACACACACACACCTTCAAAGCATTAAAGATTTACAAACAAACTCACATACACACTCAAATTTAACACTCACACATGCAGAGATTAAATTATTATTATTTTTTTTTACAGTTTACTGTTTTTTATTACAATTTTGTTTTTTTTTCATTTTTTATTCATTTTTGTCAGCAACAGCGTCGCGCCGTCCTTGCAACAATAAAAAAAAACCATGAAATTGAAAAAATATCATTTTGTCGTTTACATTTGTTGTTGTTGTTGGTAATTCAGAGTTGTTGCTGGTTGTGGTTGTTGTTGTTGTTGTTGCTTTGTGTTGCTCTAGGGTAGCCTTATTTTTCATGACAGCGCACAGACATCTGTAAATCACGCTCACACAGAATTACACACACACACACCGAATCACATTAAAAGCTTAAAGCAAACATACACACACACACACACACACATTAACTCGTATGTGTGTGTGTCGCGTTCATGGCGCGTTGATGTCGCTCCCCAGCCGCCCACGGTTTACATTTATTTCAGGTTTGTTTTTTTTTTGGTTGTTAATTTCTTGTTTTATTGCTTTTGATAATTTTGATGATGGTTTTATTTATGTCACTCTCATTGCCGTGGCTGCTGTTGTTGCTACTATTATCATTATTCTTGTTATTGTTGTCGTGTTTTAATTCTATTTTAATCTGAATTTTTCTCCACTTTGTTTTTATATTTAAACAGGTTCCCGCGGGACCAACAGACGCTGCCCAATCATTTCTATTTTACGGACTACGAGCGACATAACGCGGAAATTGCAGCCTTTCATCTGGACAGGTAAGGCACAGACACATACATACATACGTTTACCATATACACACATCATGCAGATGTTCGTGTATACATAAAATCAGTCAGAAAGAATTGGGGAATCTGACTGGCCATTGTTACAGCCAGCCACGGACACTGACACCGAGACTGGCACTGACACTGACATCGACACTGACACTGGTACTGATACTGACAACGACACCGACACCGAGACCAACATCAACATCAGCACCGACATCCTCACCGATTAATTCATTCGGTGTTACCCTCGGTTAGCAGCTTCCACGTAGAACTCACATCCACATCCTGTCGTTGCTTACGATTTAAACTGACAGATGACATATGTACACAATATATGTATAGCATATTATGTATTATATACGAGTATATAAGAGTGAACATTAAGTTTTCCAGATTTACAACGAATCATTTCATTCAAATTTATTTCGAAAACATTTCTTATCATATTTAAAAGTAAATAAAAGGGTAAATAAAAAGGAAAGTTTAACAAATTACATCCCTTACCTCTGCTCCTGCACCCTTCTCACTACACCCACCCCCTGAAAACCTCCTCAAATTCCTTACTTAGCAAAAAACAAATCGAATTGTCAAAAAAAAAAGGCAGATACAATAATGACAACAACAACAACAACAATAATAACAACAGATAAATCAAAATTTATTTGAAACATAAATCATCTGGTACTCCAACGCAGCTGAGTTGCCCACAAGTCGCTCCGACAGCCCCCAATCCTGTCGGGATCCCTTAAAACAAGGACTCACCAAGGAGAACAGTAATAATTTTGTTAATGTGTTGGTTGGTCTCACTTATTATTAAGTTATGAACACTTCTTGTTGTTTACACATGCGTCATAACTGTTGTTGGGTGGGTGCTGCTGCTGCTGTTGTTGTTGTTGTGCCATTTCTCGCAAAATATATCCCTCGAGGTAAACAACAGACATAAATTACTTGAGAGAACAATAAAACATGTCGGGCACAAAGTTTTAGAGAGCAACACAACAACACAACAACAACACAACAAAGCAACAATAGCGGAAATGGTTTAGCAAAAGCTTCCCAGTTTATCAAAGAGCAAAGACAAAGTTTATTTCCGGTTATGAGACGTTAAGCAGTGTAATAAATGCTCTCTGTGGGGAAGTTTTTGCTCATGTATAATAATACAATATCTATAGTAAGTAGTAACCGGGAACTGTCAATACCCTACATTGTCATGACTTCTGTGGTCTGCGGAAATGTGGGCGGAACACACCCATTTGTGTACTATAAGTACCATATATAATATTGATCCTAGATGCAAAGGTGATCAATAATTCGAGAGAATAATTTAAATAATAATTTCAAAAAATGGGCGTATGAGTTTAACGGACAGACAGATGAACAGGCAGATGGACAGACAGACGGACGGATCTAAATCGCCTCAGAACTCAGGTGACGCTGATCGAGAATATGTCTATACTTTTCTATACCTGCCACGCCTTCTTCTGTGCGTCACAAACGGAGGGACAAACTTAACACATCCTTTCACCTTCGAATGTAGGGTATGAAAATATTGTGAACCACAGGAACACCCAAGGAGACAACTCGGTGGGGGTTTTTATTGCATGTTACATGATATGATTACTTAAATCGCAAGTACGCTTTATTGTACTTTTCCTGTTGCCGGTGAACTATTACTTTCCTAAGGAAACTGTGAACTATACTCGAGTTGCGAGATCTTCCTCGTTTTAGTTGGTTAATAGTTCCTAGCAAGGCTAAACTATACTTCATCCATTCTCTGGGATACACGTTCCACGTGTACGTAAGAAGAGAAGAACCCAGACATAATTTATTGTGTAAATACCACCCTTAAGTAGCATTTCTCTCTCTTTCTCTCTCTCTCTCTCTGTCTCTCTCCTTCTCTGCCATTTGAGGTTATGTAATCCTTATTTTAGGTATAATATATCGTATATTTCTTACATACGCTTTTCGTTTGTTTTCTTCTTTTCAGAATATTGGGCTTTCGTCGCGCGATGCCCGTCGCTGGACGCAAATTAAATATTACCACCGAAATTTATCAGGTTGCTGACGAGCTTCTATTGAAGACCTTCTTCGTCTCTCCCTCCTCCAATTTGTGCTTCCACGGCAAGTGTTCCTACTACTGCGACACCTCGCACGCCATCTGCGGCAACCCGGACATGTTGGAAGGTTCCTTTGCGGCTTTTCTACCGGCATTCGAGCGATCCGGACGTAAGGTAGGCACTACAAATTAATTTGTCTGTTCTGAGATGCTGGGCGGGAGCTTAAGTTAGGGTGATGGTGAGGACAATCGTCTGAGATAAATTGTGTGTGCATTGAAGCATTCATTACTTTATTCTAAGTAATCTTTTCGATTATAAAACACGATAAGACTTGGGAACTTGGAAGGAGAGGAGGAATAATTTTCGGACAATACCCATAAATATGTCATCGTTTTCCTATACAGACATAAGACGATATTAAAGAAGATATTAGGAATAAAATGAAGGAGATGAAGGAAGTGATATCAGTTAAATACAATATTTTTGTTATAATCATCTTACCATGTTATCATCTCACATTTGAAGATTGAGGAAATATGATCAACTGTTCATTTATGGGGTTTTTATAGGGATGGCATACTTTCACCTATATTATTATAATACTTCAAACAACAACCGCCAGGAAGGTGGGGTATTTCTGGGTCTACCTTCCTAATTCGGAAAGCTTGAAGTGAATACATACCTCTTTACAAACTCATCTCTTCTGTGTTCTGAAGAGTATTTATTATGTTGAAATGTAAACAGAAAAACTTGATTTATTTAAGAGATAAACTTCAACACTTTCCTTAAAAACAGTTAACAGAAAAACAGTTTTAACTTCATCCGACTCTGACTGTTCCAATCCGTGTCTGCGATTCTAAATTAAATGGTATTATAGTTTTTTTGCAAAAGATTAGAATAGAAAAGAGCCAGTGTATTTTACATTTGTAAGCACTTAATTTTCCTACTTTCGTTAACCTTTACTCTCTTCACCCTGTCTCTCTCTCTCCCCCTCCCTCTTTCTCTGTCTCTCTCTCTCTCTGTTTCCGCCTCTTTCGCCACACTCTCCTCTCCCTAACGTATTTATTCGTAACGGTTTCGTGCCGAATTTATGCACACTAACAGCAGCATCAGCCACAGCGACAACAACAGCACCAACCTCAATTGTAACAACAACAATAGCAACAACAACACTAAAGAGATCTTTTTCTTGGTTTTTTTTGCCTCAAAATTAAAATGTTAAATCAACCCGCCTTTCGAGCTGCTGTCGACTGAAAAAACCAACGTAGAAATGTTGATTCTTTTAAGAAGGATCTTTTTTGCTGCAGTGTTTTTCGTTGATCTCCTTCTTTAATTTTATTTTTTGAAGCCAGATGCAAAAACTACTCGCACAACGAATGAATGCAGTGAATAAATTAAGTGAATGTTTAAAATCAATTAAAGAACTGGAGTTTTTTTAAGATGATGTTGTTTAATGCAGATGAAGTGGTTTTTTGTTCTAATTTTTTTAGAAGGTTTCCAATCCCTTTAAGGAAATTCGTACAAAACAACAGGAAAGCAGCTGAAAAATTAGAAATTAAAGTAGAAGTATTAAAAACTCGATTCATGATTCGTTCATCTATCAAAGTTGATGGGACACTTTTTGATGAGTGCTGCGCTTTCGAAACCGCTTTTAAGGATCTGCAACGAACTCCTCGATGCTATCGAAAGCAGCGATTTCAATTGAATTTTAGTTTCCACATCAAGTGCAGTTGCGGTAATTATTATTCCACAGCAACAACTTATATAAAATGAGTCACGAAATTACACAAAATTAACAACAAAATGTTTGCCAACATTGGAAAAGTGTCACGAAAATAAAAGCAGTGAATTTAATGCGACTCATTTCAAAGTATTTCCTTTATAGGTTCACTTTAATGATTTAATAAAAAATACACATAAATCATAAATTATCCAGAGCAAAGCAGATAAAATGGCAGCAGCAGCAGTCTAGTGAGAAATAAAAAAACCCCCATTGAGTCAAGCTTGACTCAAACAGCGTTGCTGCACTGCAGTCGTCCGCTTTGCAGTGTTGACTGCCGATAAAAACAGCAGCAGCAAAAAATAGTAATAACAAAAGCAGCAATAATGACCGGAAGCAACATTGTTGCCAGCGACTAAAGAGAAATGAAGAAATTAAATAAACGCAACACAAAATGAGAGCAGAGGTTATAATTAAAACCTCCTCCTAACTCCTCGTCCTCCTCTTCCTCGTCCTGCATTAACTCCAACCGGCACCAACCACTCCTTCTACTCCTTCGTCTAGAAGGAGGAGGAATACGTTGCCACGCACAGCCTCACAACCACGACTTGGTCACGATTAAGCGTGGTACCTGTGATTCCGTTGGCTTCTGTTTCTAGGCGCCGGCCGACAGATGGCGGTACAAACCACGAGGGAATTCTTAAGGCGCATTTTATAAGCTTGCAGTTTATTTTAAGCATATAATTGTTTTGTCTTCTTCTTCTTCTTCTTCTTCTTCTTCGTCTTCTTCTTCTTCTTCTTCTCCTTCTTCTTCTTCTTCTTCTTCTCCTTCTCCTTCTCCTTCTGACTCTTCTTCTGATCTTCTTGCCTTCTGTATTTCTGTTTTCATCTTCAAAGCTTTTCGTTGTTATTTAATACGTCGTTATTTATTTCGGACCGAGTGTTTTTCTTCGTTCGTCATTCTCTGTGGTTCACTGAGTCGGAATTTATTTCATTTACAAGTTATTGACTAATCAAAGTTTATTGTATTTACTGGACGAACGCAGTGGTTGGGTGGGAGAAGTTTTACAATAAAAATGATGGTCTTATCATGAGATGTTGTGAAAAAGAAAGGTCAATGGTTGCCATAACGACCCGATTCGTTATGACGACGAAGATGTGCATTCCTCGCCTTGCAGCTCTGTTTCACGAGACACAATCGTCGTGTTTCCTTGTTGGATCTTTCGAAAGATAGCAAAATATTCATAAAAAGTAGAGGCATGTTTTTAATTTCACTTTAACCCTTGTCCCTTTGCGTGTCTGCTTTTATTGACATTTATATAAATTTACCTTATAAATGTACAGAAACCGGATATTTTGCATTTTACAATCACAGCCTAATTCATTTAGAAATTTGAACTTCAAATTAAAAACCAAAAATCAGTCATAAATAAGAGTATATGTATATATTTTTCCTTGCAGCTCTGGCGACATCCTTGGAGGCGTTCCTATCACAAGCGCAGGAAAGCTCAGTGGGAAACCGATGCTGATTACTGTGCACTGGTAAGCAAAATAAAGTGTTCATAAAATAGGAAAATGAAAATAAAATTGAATGCAATTGAATGAAATCGAATGAAATGAAATAAAGAAACGTGCATCGTAATGGTTGAAAAATACGCTCTCGAGTTTGAGGGCTTTGGTTGGATTTTCTTAGTTGCCAAGTCAACTGTTTACTAGAGAATTAATTTCATTTGCATTGCAATAATAATCCGTAGTAGTGAATTAAGAATTTATACAAATAATCATTTACGAAAGAGTTTCAATTGAATTCTATTAAAAATTTGGAAAATCTTCTTTAAAGGATCGTATTTAAGGATTATTTTCTTCTCTTGTTTTCTTCCAGGTTCGCGATATACCACCCTACGATGAGGGTCGTCGTTTACTCGATCTGATGGATATGTCTGTCTTTGATTTCCTAACGGGAAACATGGACCGACATCATTATGAAACATTCAAGTAAGTGCATAACGTAAATACTGACATATCGTAAGTGTACTTTTGTTTTTGTAGCTTCTGTTCAACGTAGATTTAGCTGGGAGATTCAATCCTCGCTTTAAATCTCTTTTAAAATTCTTACCCATGCAATTACTTAATTTTATCTCGTTTATCAAAGTGAAAACATTGAATAATTGGACTTTCCTTTGATTCATTTTCATTTCGTTTGAAGAAACAACAACCAACAGGTTTCTTCGCTCTTTCTTTATCCGAAAGGCTTCAAAAGTTTTCGGACAGCGTTTTGCTATGCGCCGGATCGCAATTCGAGTGTCGTCTATATTTTTAATGAACTTTTAATGAGCTCTGGTGTACAGTGTTGCGTAGAGTTCTTTGTGTGTCTCTCTTTATTCTGGGTAGAAACTTCTTCACAGTAAAACTTCACTTTCGCCAACTGTTCGCCGACGGAAAAGTTTACTTTCTTGCCTTTCTTCAGAGTTATTAATTTGTTCGCGTTGTTTTCGCTTGAAATCGTGCTCGAGCAGCTTCAGCTCTGGATTCGGCTAAATCACAGAAACCACGTCTACAGCGTTTCCGGTTGCAGCTATGATTAAAGCCTTTCAATGGGGACACGTAAATGGGCCAAAGTAACCTCATCAGATCGCCGAGTTGAAAACCGATTCGTTCAGAGAAAACTTTCTAAACTTCTGAGAATGTATCTCAAGCAAATTTTCGTACATTTCGCCCATAGCACAGTTTATACGATTGTTTCAAATGATGGGCGGTTATTCTCTGTGGAAACTAACACAAAAACTGCCTACGAGTGGTTTAAATGTGGAATAATTATTAGATGACGTTATTAGTTTAAGATTACTCATGTTGTTCCCAGATACGGTAAAATGATCAATATGATTATTGAGCATTTATAACGTGGTATAATAAATAGCCATTACAATAAATAAAACAAGGAAGGAAGCTTTACAATTACCCAATCCTTCTTCTTCGTCCTCTTATCCACTTACGCCATTTCCTCCTCTAATCAGAAATACCTCGCCACAGTGCTTTAATAAACGTCGTAAACGGCAAGTTAATTCCTGGCCAAACGCTTTCCAGCATTCAGACCCTTTCGAGCTCAACTAAGTGCCACATTAGGGCAATAAAAACCTGCAGCGCCACCTGCTGACTGTAATCATCAGGGTCAGGTACGGTTTTACTTCTTCCATCCGGCTTCAAGCTTTGTGCGCATTACAAATTCTGACTTTTTGCCCGTGAACAGAGCGGGCTGAATTCTAGCAACGGCTACGAACTCTGCTCGGTCTCGTTCTCGTGCATCGGAAACGATTTCCTTCAGTTCGAAACATTTGCAATTTCAGTAAAATTTCTTGAGCTTATGTTCAGTTAAGTGTGCATCCTGTCAGATAAACAAACACACACACACACACCCACACACACATATCTTTATATGTACAAATATTCTTATTCTTTTGTTGGTTTGATGCAAACACTTGCAGTTACAAGTCCTGCCTCCTTTTCGTCCTTTTTCTCCTACATTTTGCATAACCGAAATGCCAGCATTGCGTCGAAAGTGCTTTTCGGAAATGTGGGTGGGTTGGAAGGCGAGGGGCAGAGATATTGCTTGAGTTGAACTGTGTTTTGAATCTCATTTGAAGTGGAGTGCAATTTGTTTAAAGTTTTCAATCGAATGTTCGAAATGAGTCTGTAAATAAACTAAACTAAAGACAACTATGAGAATGTGGATAAATATAATATAAATTTTTAGATAGAGATAACTTTAGTAACTGGAAATCTAGTGTTGCTAGCAACATATGTTGCTTGAAATTACTTTAACTACACTCTTTGCTTAAACTTAACTACCGCGTTTCATGAGATGCTTAAACATGTTTTGAAAAAAACCATAAAAACGAGTGAATAGTTTTGTAATTAAAGGACAAGAATAATGATATCATTATTAATTTTCAAATGAATAACTAATTAAAAGCATTGTATTTTGCATTTATACATATACAGTTTCTTAAAATGTGATTGTTAATGATAAATAAATATTTCGGTTTTTAATTATGTATACGTTAGAATAAAATAAATTTCTTGGGCATTATTTAACGCAATTATTTTTGTCAAATCAAAATATAGAGTGATTTAAACATAAAATACGAACACTTATTATTTAGAACATTATTCAAACAACAAAACGGAGAGGATTCAAAATTAATCAAGTCCAGAAAAGTCATAGATTGGACTAACTAATGTCCATCGAGTCCACATCAATTCAGTGTCCATAAACTGAAGCTTAATTGTTCCTTAAGCTCTCAGAAAGCTGATCAGCAGCACAAAAACAAGAAGTTTCAATTTAAGCGGAATTTCAGAGGATGTTTTAATTTTGCTTCTTTTGCTAAAAGCGAAATTAGAACCACACTAAAAAAAAGCAACTGCAAAAGTTGTATTAAATCCTTTCTGAATGGTTCTTGTATTCGAATTGAGTATCGAATGGAGTTCGTAACGTTCCCCAACGTCCCCACAAAATTAGCTCCGATTTCAATTAAAACCGAAATTAAGTGAAAAATCTATCTATCGAAGAGTCAGTTTCGTTTTTTAGTTACGAAAGGATATCTTTATTGGCCCGCTGGTTTGTTTTTCGCTTTTTAAGGATGATTAAGGATTTGAACGGGGGTTGAAAGGGGAAGCGTTCACATCGCACAATGAAAAGCACTTAAGCACTTAAAATAAAGTCAGTTGAAATGTTCCGCTGATTCCGCAAGATTCCGAAACAGTGACTTGTAGTTCAATAGAAGCCACTTCTGATTTATAAATTAAATAAAAATAATAAATATTTATAAATGTAAATGTTATGTCTGTAAATATAATTTATATGCTTGTAATATTTATAAACATTTATTTTATATTTTTATAAATATTGTTTATATGCGTATCCCTTTTTATAGATGTACTTTTTGTATTTTGCAATTTTTTAATTTTTGCCCCCGTAGAGTTTATGGCAACCGCACATTCCCCTTGCATCTGGATCATGGACGTGGCTTCGGCAAACCCTTTCATGATGAGATGACCATCTTGGCGCCGCTGCTGCAGTGCTGCATGATACGCATGACGACGCTAAAGCGGCTGTTAGAGTGAGTTTTAAACAGTTCTCCAATGTTACTGAGCGAAAAGTTGACCTCATTTGTGACCCTCTGCTTTCATAATGGTTTTTTCTGTTTTCTGCTTTCTTTTTTTGTTCTTTTTCCCATCTCACACTTTCAACTCTGCTCAGATTTCATAATGGTCCCAAGCCACTTTCCCAACTGATGCGCGAATCCTTGCGTATGGATCCTGTGGATCCGGTGCTGTGGGAACCGCACCTGACGGCGCTCGACCGCCGCATTGCCATCATTCTCCAAGGAATCCGCGACTGCATCAGGAAAAATCCTCCCGAAGAAGCGGATGCATACGAAGACAACAGCTCGTCGTAGCGTTTGAGAGAGAGCGGGAGGGAGAGAGTAAGAAACAGAGAAGGAAGAACTTCAGGCAGGACTGAAGTGAGAAGAGGTACATTTAATTAGCAGATATTTAGTTCAAGACAAAAGTAGCAATTATCGATTTAAGTGCATTGTTGTAAATGTATAGACAATAGTTGAGTTATGTTTTTTTGTAAAAAGCTGATCTTTATTTAATTATATATAGAAAACAATTAACAAGAAACTGCAATACATGAGCAACTAAGGTCTCCATATGGTTAGTAAATCATTTTGGGTCATAATTCGAGGTCGGTTTGAAAAGTGAAATAAAGAAGTTTAGGAGTTACTAATGTTGGGTTCTTAAATCTGGCTTTTTTCATGTTATTCGATTGATTAAATTTTAATGAATATACTTTTAATCATTAAAACTATATTCAGATTATCTGACCTCAAAATATGTTGAAAATATTGGATACGAAGAGGAGTTGTGAAGCTTTTGTATTGTGGTAGTAATCTTGTTGATGTTAAAATTGTTGCAATAGACTTTTAAGGAATTTGAACCTAGCAACTAAGTTATGCAATGCTGGCGAAAAAGAATACAAGGTGTAAATTAATTCGAAATTTACAGATCATACCAAAAAAAATTACCGTATATTCGAACAGCCAAATCAAATGGCGAAAATGTGAAAAACTAGGGGTTGATTTATAATAGGGATACATTTTAATTGGTGGCGTAATTATATAGATGGATAAATAGAATTATCAGAAAAATCAAGCTTAAAGCTTCGGTACAGTGAGCTCAAGGGTTCAAAGGTAAATAAACAATAAATAAAGCATCATTGTTTTGTTACTCAATTTTGAACTCTGAATTTGAATCTCCTTCAAGATGATCTGTTTTTCAAGTGTACCAAAATTCCTTTGTACTTCAATATGATTTTAAATCAAAGCTACTATTTAAAAAATTGTAAACTACTATAATTTTACTAAACTTTCACTAAAGACAAAGTTTTGTTTGTAGTTTTAAAATTTATTATTGCGATTCTTTAGTGTTTATACCAAAGATCTTAAAATTTTATAATACAATATATAATATATCATTTCATACAAGTAATTCATTCTTGATTAATTCACAAACTGGTCCCTTATAATTTCAGTTATTAATAAGCAATTTCATAAGCTCATCAAAAGTTTCGGACATTTGAAAGTAAATTTTAGATATCGAGGTGTTTACTTTTGAATTGACTGGAAAAAAATGTTTAACGAGCACCTTAAAAATATAATCAAATTCGCTTCCATTATAAGAAACCTCTATTGATACAATATTGGATCTGATCTCTCTAGGATCATAATTGATATAAAATAATGATATATTATCCTGAAACATATGGCTTTTTGTCCTAAATAAATGTCCGAAAAATAATCTTTAATTTTAATAAAATATATCTTTATTCTTATCCTCTTTATTCTGGTCCACTCTAATATTCTCCTCTTTATTCTTATATGTATATTCCTGTTCTATTCTATTTAATTGCATTTCCCTTTAATATGCAATCTATTAAAAAACAACAAACAAATAATATTTTTTAAATCGTTCATTATAAAAACCTTTTCATTGTCCAATAATAATTATTAATTAATTATAAAAACCTGTCTTTCTTCAAGACGCAATATATTATATATTATTTTAATATCTTTAGAAAAAGTGTGAAACTGTTAAGAAAAAAACGTTATAAATATAAAATATGAAACGCAATGTTAACTAATATAAATAATGTGTAATTATTAAGTTTACAGTTACTACGGATATTATTAAGTATTATCATTAAGTACAATGTAGATATGAAAATATTTGGAAATGTTAAATGACTTTAGTAACTAAATTATTAAATGCAATTATAATAAACAATTATTTAAATAATTTAAGAGAAAACGGAGCAACTTTTAATATAGTTGAATAATTTTATTTGGAAAACTGATTAAGTGATTTATTTAATTCATAATTTAACAATTTGTATTTTAATATTTGATAATATTTGAAAGAATTGATAACAACAACAACAGCAAATTTATTTGTAAATATTTTTACCCCATTGTAATTATAATAATATTACTTTCATGTTGAATTTTGTTTTGTAATACATAACTACAAAAATAAAACATTATAGGATTATATTTGTTATAAACTTAAACTGTTTGTGTTTATTAATTCAATTAAACTTTCAGACAGATAAAACAACTGACAACAACACAATCGACACAATTTAATCCAAATCGAAAGCAGATATTTATTACCACTGCAGTTTTTAGAGAATAGGCCTATAAATAATTTTCATTCGTATTGACGGTGACTGAATTATTGACTGATTGACAAAAATTTCCTATATAAAAAATTCTCGGCGATTAGCGTTTAAATTGGTTATTCTGCATGTAAAAGATCTAAGCTGTAATACAAGTTCCACTGTTTAAGATGATTCTACTATATTATATAGTATTTATCTTTCTTATTTACGGTAAACAAAAGAAAACAGCGGAAAGAGTAGTGAAGATCTATTAAAAAGAGCCTAAAAGTATGGTACTTATTTTTAAATGGCAAATCGAAACAACGTCAACATGGTGAATCCATGAAGCGCATGTGGTGAATTTTTCTTATAAAATCACTTTTAGTCGAGTTCAGTCAGCCTCTTTTACTGGCTCTCTAAGACTCTGACTGAGACAATCCTCAGAATGGAAAAATTATGGATGTAGATAGAGCTGGGGAGATACTGGGGAGGTTGCTCGAAGTTCCTGACGTTGCTTACACGGTGCCCAAAGCGCTCTGTTTACGTAATACTTACTTGCCAGTTCAGTGCTAAATTGAAAGTAGTTTAGTCAAATAAACCGAAAACTATTTTGATACGTGTGTACGTTTATTAGAACAGGTGGAGGTATTGTTCGTTACGAAAATGGTTGAAATTCTCATTGAAAGTATTTACTTTTAGCTTTAGTTTTTATTTTTAGCAACGACTTTTGCTCTTATAAATTGAAGAATATTTTAGCATGATCGCTAGTATCAGTCTCAATCTCAAACACAAACATGTTGAAGTATTATTTCTCAGTTGTTCTGGTCTGCTTTTTACTGGTAGCCCTCGTCCAGACTGTTCCCGAGGGACGAATCGTTGAAGGCTGGCCCGCTATGACAGGTCAATTTCCATATCAAGTTTCTGTCAAGTACAAAGGTTATCACAATTGCGGTGGCACGATTATTTCACAGAATTACATCCTGACAGCAGCTCACTGTGTTTTCAATAGAAAGACAAATTATAAGTAAGTAATCGTCTCTTTCTTCAGAGTTCTTTAATGGCACTATGCCACTACTGTGCTCTATCCGCTAGATATGAAATCTCATCTGTTACTGTTCAGGCTGGTACCACCTATCGGGAAGATTTCGGCATTCGAATCCCGGTCGCCGAGACCACTGTGCATCCAAAATACATCTCCAGGGAAGATAACGCTGATATTGCACTCGTGAGGTTGGCCAAACCCTTAAAATTCTCCAAAACTATTCGACCCATCGAACTGTCCAGCGACGATGTTCCTGAAGATACGCACGTTGTCATTTCTGGTTGGGGTCGCTTGCGAAACGGAGCCAAGCCGAACCAACTTCAATGGACAGTATTGAAAAGTCTCTCGCTTCAAAACTGTAATTTAGCACTGCGCCATAATTCGGATGATCTGATTTGTTTGGGTCACCCGATGAATAGAGGTGCATGCACTGGTGACTCTGGCGGCCCTGCGGTAGTCGATGACCGATTAGTGGGTGTTTCTGCCTTTGTTCTTAGAAAATGCGGCACCGCAAGACCAGATGGTTATGTTAAAGTTTCCCATTATTTAGATTGGATTAAAAGCCAGTCAGATGTGGAAGATGTGAAATTAGTGGATTTCTTTTAGAATTAAAATGATGATGCATGAATGATGACTGATGATTTGAGATTAAAAACGTACATACATATATTTCCAAAATGTAGAAAACACAAAACTTTAATTCTATCAATAATTTGGCAAGAATTTCAGCCTTTAGGGTCGTTATTCGTTTTCCTAATTTTTCAGTCAATTAATAGAGGTCTCCGGACACTTTTATTGAACATCCTCCGAGATAAAATGCTGCAGATTATTATGCGAATTGAAGTACTACGAAAGTTGAAAAGAGAAAGAAAAATGAAAGTAAAAGAGTGTAAAGATAGTACGGAAGAATATATTTTATTCCTATACCTGCCAAGCCCCTTTCCAAACTTTACAGACGGAAACACATGTCTACGAATAATACACCTTTCAGCTCAGTGTGTAGGGTATAAATACTTAAATGTATATATATATAGAAATGCATCCCTATACGTATATGGTGGGGATCCAAATACTCGCTAGAAGACTACAAACTAAAGCCACCTCTCTTTTGGGGATAATCGTAGTAGACCAGACCAAGTAGTTCCCTCCGCGTTCCCTCCACGCCACCGGTTATTCTGGTAGATACTCGAACATCCACAAACTGAAAAACTATGAATAAAAGGAATTGGTTTATAATAGGTATGCATTTTAATTGGTTGTCCTAAGATTGCTTCCACTCCGAGACATACACTCGTTCAATATAGAGATGGATAAATAGACTTACCAGAGAAATCAGTGAGCTTAGTTTGAATTTTGAACTTAAATCTTTTGAACACAAAATTTAAATACTTCTCAAGATATTCTGTTCTTTAACTCTACTGAAATAAAATTCCTGTGTATTCAATATGATTTTAAATCAACTAAATATTGTAAACTACGATAACTTTACTAAAGTTACACGAAAGACAAAGTTTTCGTAAAATTGTAGAAACTATTATAACGGTTCTTTATTGTTTTATACTCAAGATCTTAAAATTTGTATATTTTCTAATGAAAACATGTATAATTTACGTCAAACTTACTTTCCAGTTCAGTGCTAAATTGAAAGTACTTTAGTCAAATAAACCGAAAACTATTTTGATACGCGTGTATCGTCAGAAGACGTTTATTAGAACAGGTGGAGGTATTGTTCGTTACGAAAATTGTTGAAATTCTCATTGAAAGTATTTACTTTTAGCTTTAGTTTTTATTTTTAGCAAAGACTTTTGCTCTTATAAATTGAAGAATATTTTAGCACGATCGCTAGTATCAGTCTCAATCTCAAACACAAACATGTTGAAGTATTATTTCTCAGTTGTTCTGGTCTGCTTTTTACTGGTAGCCCTCGTCCAGGCTGTTCCCGAGGGACGAATCATGGAAGGTTTGAACGCTATGACAGACCAAATCCCCTATCAAGTTTCTGTCAAGTACAAAGGTTATCACCATTGCGGTGGCACGATTATTTCACAGAATTACATCCTGACAGCAGCTCACTGCGTTTTCAATAGAACGACAAATTATAAGTAAGTAATCTCTCTGTACAGAGTTCTTTAATGCCAGTACTATGCTC
Organism: Myopa testacea; assembly: GCA_949629155.1. Taxonomy (NCBI): domain Eukaryota; kingdom Metazoa; phylum Arthropoda; class Insecta; order Diptera; family Conopidae; genus Myopa; species Myopa testacea. Next base: position 46,853,837 of record OX451345.1, on the reverse strand, counting down.
TCTCCACTAGATATGAAATCTCAACTCTGGCTGTTCAAGCTGGTACGACCCATCGGGCAAATGGCGGTATTCGAATTGCGGTCAACGAAACTATTGTGCATCCAAATTTCATCTCCGGGAATAAGAACGCTGATATTGCGCTCGTAAGGCTGGCGAATCCTTTAACATTCTCCAGAACTATTCGACCCATCGAACTCTCTAGTGACGATGTTCCTGAAAATTCGACTGTTATCATTTCTGGTTGGGGTAGCTTGAGTGAAGACGGAGCAGTGCCAAAGCAACTTCAATGGACAACTTTGCAAACTCTGTCAAAACGAAGCTGTGATGTAGCACTGCGTCGCAGTTCGGAAAATCTGCTTTGTTTGGCCCACCCGAAAGGTACTGGTGCTTGCTATGGTGACTCTGGCGGTGCCGCGTTGGACCTAAGCAATCTCCGAGTGGTGGGTGTTGCTAGCTTTATTCGGGGAGAATGCGGTTCAAATAATCCAGATGGTTATGTTAAAGTTTCCCGGTATTTGGATTGGATTCAAAGCCATTCAGATGTGGAAGATTTGAATTTTTCGGAGCTGTGGTTGTCGTGGATTATGGAAGAATTGTTATTAAAGACTCAAAGTTATCAACGTTTAAAGAAACACTCGACCCCCGATTCGAAAGTCAATAAAACTCAGGAAAAAAGTGGAATGAACTACAGTGAAATGATATCAGTGTAAAAAATTAATTCATTGTTAATAAATAATATTCTGCGTAATTTTAATTGTAAAATCCAAAGTCTATTAGCAGCAAAGTTGCATAGTGTTTTAAAAGAAAAGTTCCTAAAGTTGTTTTCGATTACTTTTTTGTTAACTTGTTGAATGAACAGCGTCGCTACTGTCGATAAAAAACTCTTTAAAAAAATTACTTCTTAAGAATTAGAAGCAGAGTTAAAAAAGTTCTTAAAGTCTTTTTTTGAACTGAGTTTTACGTCTTCCCCGTTTCTCCATTTGTTTGCTTTTAAATTAATAAAAAATTCACTTCACTTCAACTCCATTCGAGCAGCTCGAGGATGCAAAAAAGTCATCGGAAGAGAGTGAAACAAAGTGAAAAATAAGAGTTTAGAGGTTCAAGAAGCCCTCGAGCACTTCAGAAGCTTGTTGTGGAAAGTGGGGAGGAGGGGCTGATGTTGGGATCTGGATGTTTGTTGGTCAGTTCGGTCGGGAAAAATGTGGTTATATTTTTTTTATTTTACAAGTTTTTTGTTTTGATTTCTTTTTCACTTTTGCATGCTTTACTCAAGCAATCAAATAATAACTATTATAATTTTTTATGTATACAAAATAAGCATCAATTCAAATTAATTACTCATCCATCTACATTATAATTTGAAGTATAATTATTAGAGATATTTTAATTCTTTGAAAAATGAAAAAGTTCTTCATTAGATTAAAATATGAGAATTTTTAAATTTATTGAAATTTCGATTCGTTATCGTTTCGAATTTGTTAAGATGTGCAACATATTTGTTTTAATTCATTGATATATGTATGCATATTAATAATAACAAAAATAATAATGAATTAATAATCATAATAAAAAAGTATCATCTGTTGTAATTCGAAATGAAAGATTATATATCAGTTCGATGTCTATATTTTAGTCAATAAATATTTTATAACGTCACTGTATTAATGAAACATTGTCTATCTTTATGTCTATCGCTCTCTCCCTCTCTCTCCCTTTCTCTCACTTTCTCTATTACCTCACACATTTCAAACTGATACATTAGTCAACATTATCAACATTAAGACTCTACATCCTATAATTATCTATTACCACTCTACACCCGAACTTCGGATAAGTTTGTCCCTCCGATTGTAAGGCGCAGAAAGAGGCGTGGCAGGTATAGAAATGTGTATATGCTCTAAATATACGGCGTTGCCTCCTGAGTCATTGCAGTCCTGTCTGCCCGTCCGTCTTTATGTCTGTCTGTCTTTCAAAATCACGATTGAGATGAAACGAATAAAATTTAGAAACAAAATGGCTAAAATGGGGAAAGTCTAAAATGGGCGAAATAACATAACATAACTCCTCATAAATGCCCAATTTAAAGTCCCCAGGGTCGCTTAGTTTGGCGCTTCGCTTCGTTCTCAATTAAAGAATCATTCGTCAGAGATCATCACCAGCAGAGAGTGTGTAGGGTGTTTCAGCTTCGGCCAGGCCGCAGAGAGCACTTTTTCTGATATTTATTTAGTTTGTGTACACAAGAAAATTCCTAAGCTGTCCATCCTCTGAGAGCGCTGTCCAAGCTTTAGTTCGTTGGTGATTCTAGCTACGAGCGGAGTTTGAATAATTATTGTTATTAGCAAATCTTGCGTTGTCTTTTTTTGCTATCAGTTTTATTAAACAAACATTAAATAAAATAAATTGTATACATACAAAAAGTGAAACTCCAGAGCGTTAAACTATCTACAGTGATTACGAACTGAATTTATAATCTTTGGCCGTTGTTAATAATTTGCGTTCCTTCTATTTTCGTTGTTCGTTGTTTCTTGTTATAAACGAGCCAACGATCAACGAATTTGCTTCTCAGAAGTTAACATTATTTTGTTTGATTAGATTTGAGTTCAGTTTTAGTTGATTTCAATTTAAAGATTAAAATCACAAGAGCGTTGTGTGTGTATTTTAAAGGCCTATCTTAAGTGTCTGATACTCTTAATTTGCTTTCTGATGATCTGAAAATAAGACAATCCATAGTATATTAACTTGTGTATAGCATAAAAATAACTTGAATATGATGATGTGATCATAAAGAAATCATACTTTAACACTCTCTACTTTATTTCGATTTGCTAAACAAACCTTTCTACTCAAAATTTTCATTCAATATTCACGAAATATTTAGATAATGGTACAGATATAATTTTGGGTATTGCGTTTAATCGAATTTCTAATAACCTCAGTATTTAAAAGCACTGCGAATTTAACGTATTTAATTGAATTCACTTAATTACGTAAACTACGGTTTTCAAAAATTGGTGCAGAGCAGAGTTTTAATGAGAGCTATTTTTGGAATTTGACCTTTTTTGGGAATGTAGGGGGATGGTAGGGGGGGAGGAGTGGAAGTAGTGTTTGTGGTGTTCATTTTAATTGGCAACAAATTAGTGATCAGCTATATAATTTGGCTAATTTATTATTTTACCTTAATTGTTATTCAATGAATGAGCCAAATATTCGTTCAATTCATTTGCTGATGTTGCTAATTTATTTAATGTTACAGTTATAATAGAGTGGAGTTGGTCGTTGTTGTTCTTGTTATTGTTATTGTTTTGCAAGAGAGTGAACACCACAGAGAGAGAGAGAGAGAGAGAAAGTATTCTGTACATACGAGTTGCCGATTGTGTAGATTGCTAAAGTGTATATACACTAAAATGTCTCATTACGTCATTGATTTACGTTCGGACACCGTGAGCCAGCCTACGGCCGAAATGCGACACGCCATGTTCGAAGCCGTCGTTGGCGACGATGTCTACGGCGAGGATCCGACTGTCAACGCTCTGGAAGCGAAATCAGCAGCGTTGTTCGAGAAGGAAGCTGCATTGTTTGTACCAAGTGGCACCATGGGCAACTTATTGGCTAGTAAGTAGATAAAAATGAGCAAAAAATGTAAATGAGCAATGAGTAAAAATGAGAATATGTATTTAAGAAGCGTTTAAATGAGTTTAAATTCAATTAAATATTTCTTTGCATAAAAATAAATCCATAAATCAAGTGATCTACTTATGTGTATTTACGATAAAAATGTATGTAAAAAAGGTCACTTGGTACGTGTAACCATTATAGTGGTATATTTTGTCATCCGTCCAACGCCACCCAGGTTGCTTTTGCAGACACGTGATGAGCCTACATAATAATGAAGGGCGCAGAATTAAGGCTGCTCTCAACAGCAACCGCCAACAACATCGAGAGCTCTCTTTTCACTCGCGTGCGCCCACGAGCACATGCAAATGAGTAGACTCTGCAGGCTACACATGTACATAGTGCGAGAAGGAGATGAGGGGGGGGGGGGGAGGGGAGGGAAGTATGTGTTTGTGTCTGTCTGTTTTCTTTGTCCTTGTCTTTGCCGCAATAAATAAAATCGAGAGCCATTAAATGCAATATAAATCTTAAGACACGACGCGTTGTTTGGATGGCATGGCCCACATATGGGACAGACAATAAACAGGTTAAGCCAATCAATTGTTTGGCATGACATAAATTTTAGCCAGATATCTAATCCTTTGTAAGCTTCCTTCGAAGTTGCTATTAAGCTGTTGTTGCACTCGTACACAGAAGACACCGGAATCGACAGAAACGACTGAAAGCGGAATAAATTACACGAAACGATTTGACGTTTTGACGCTTATCGTGGGACTAATCAACGTCTTTGCCTTAAGTACAGAGTGAACAATGTTGCTACTTTACTTCAAGTATGTTTCAGGCCCCCTCCCTCCGGCACCGCACAGTTGTAGCTTAAATAACGGCATTTCGTCGCTGTTTAAACTGATTTTTAATCCCGCCTCTTTTTCTCATTCATCACAAATAATAATTTCAACTTCAGTTGCTCCAACATAAACATTCACCAACTACGTGTAGCTTCTATAGAAAACCTGCTGCCCGCAGCGACATGAAAGACTGTCAGTAGCGGTGTCTGACTTCGAAGGAGCACCTCGTTACCGTTAGCCATTTAATAAGCCGAAAGCTCGACAAGCAGCATTTAGGCGATGTACATAAATATAAAATATTTGAAAAGCATTTTTTTTGTCTCGCGAAATAGCAAATTATTTTCGTAATTTATGACCCGAATCCCGAAATTGGTGGCAGGCCGGAATGCACAATATTCGGAGCTGCTCTCATATGCGTCTGAAAGCATTCAAGACACCTTCTTGCTCCTGGCTTTGGAATCAAGACGGAAGACTTGTAGTAAAGCACCGAAGGACTGTTTTGGATGAAGACTTGGGTAAAGAAACCGTTGTAGGCCAGCGGCTCCTCACACAATTTGTACAGGAAGGTTGCGGGGGGAGAGGGGTGCAGGGGTTGAGAAGGAATAAAACAAGAAGGTAAAAAAAAATAAAATTATTTGCTTCCGCGACATATTTCGGGTTTTTGCGGTCGCCGTTGTTGAAGGCTGTCCTGAGTATTTTTCTATTACTTTGCATACTTTTAGGCTTCGTTGTCTGAGCTTATAAACGTCGTAAATCTCGCCAAACAGAGACGCGAGAGAGCGAGAGAGCCGGACATGAGCGTAATATCATCGCTTCGCTCGAAATGCGTCCTTAAAAAAAAAAGTGTTTGGGAAGAAGGCCAACCGTCCAAATTATTCGAATAGCTGACGACTTGATGTGGGTACTCTGGGTACACTCTGGAGAAAATAACAGTTTTGTGGGTAGAGTGAAGCGCACGACACCGAGGATGGTGTATTTTTCCAACACTATGCTTTGATAAAGGATCAAATTACGTACATTTACGCGGAAGTATTTCACAGCTCAAGCTTACATTTTTTAGACCAACCACTCTGGAATTTTTGGCTGGCCATTTTTTACAGAACCAACCAAGTAACTTAACCATAAACAACAATCAACCCAATCCACCAACCAATACACCTAACCAACACAACCATCACAACCATCACAACCAACCATCACGACCAACCATCCAACGCAACCATCACAACCAACCATAGAATTTTCATTTAGAAATTGTTTACTATTTATTTAGTTCTAATTTTTTCGTAGTTTCACTGAAGTGTTTTCTGTTTTCTCCCCTACCTTTTACAGTTATGGTGCACTGCCATCGCCGCGGCACGGAAGCGATTGTTGGTGATTTATCTCATACGTTTTTATATGAACAAGGTATGTATGAGTGCATTTTTGTCATAGGTGTGTGTGTGTGTGTGTGTGTGTGTGCATGTATACACGAGACCTACATACATACAAAGCAATTCATATGAAATGTTTTTAAAAGAAAAACAGTGAATGTTGACCATGGAAAAATGTTTCAAATAGCGCACTAAATTTATTTTAGATTTACTCGTATGTTGTTCGAGTATTTTATAGATAAAAATATTGAAATACTAAATTTAATTAAGCGAACATAATTTGGGTTAAATTGGAAAAAATATAAACGTGAAGAGGAAGAAAAACGTTGAAAAGTTATCGTTTATATGAACGCAATTTCATTTGAACGAAAGTGTACTGAAGAAAACTGTAGTGTAGAAAACTGAATAAAATGGAAAAAATAACCGATAAATTATTAAAAAATGCTGTTTTTAAATCTTAACACTTTGTTAAAATCAAAGAATGCTTTAAATTAAAGAAAGCTTCGTTAAATTCAAAAACTCAGTTCAATTCAAAGTTTATTAAATTAGAAAACTTCGTTCAATGAAAGAATATTTCATTCAATCTTCGTTAAAGTTCAAAACCTCGTTGAATTTCATGAAACGACTCCAAAGAATAAGTAATTTTTCGAAGCTTTTCAGAAGCTTGTCAGAATCTTTTATTGAGGGCCCTCGGGGACCCAGCAACTCAACTCACAATCGTTCAATCGTTTTTTTTTTCATCCATGTCCCATGTCGCCCCCGAGCGGGAGAGAATCATTTATAAAAATTGTCAGCGTTTTTATTCGTGGCCGTATATTACGAGTACTTTAAAATGCTGTCGTTCTTAATAATGCTAACGCAACAATCATTTTCTGTGTGGCGCGTTGCCCCCGCCATCGCACTCCCCCTCCCCCTCCGCAGGTGGTGCTGCTCACATCGCTGGCGTGCAATTAGCCACAATCAAGAACGACGCCGACGGAACATTTTGTCTCAACGAGTTGCGCCGCAAGATTCGTTCCAGCGATTACCATGAGCCGATTACGGCGCTGGTGGTGGTCGAGAACACGCACAACATGTGCGGCGGCAAGGTGATTCCGCTCGAGTGGATCGACGCCCTAGCCGAAGTCTGTCGCAGAGCGGAGGCGGAGGCGGAGACGGAGACGGAGCCCGCGCTCCCCAGTCGCATAGCGCTGCACATGGATGGGGCGCGCGTCTTCAATGCGGCCGAAGCACTGCAGGTGCCGGTGGCAAGGATAACAAAAGACTTCGATTCGGTATGCTTCTGCCTCAGCAAGGGGCTGTCGGCGCCGGTGGGTTCGGTGCTGGTGGGATCAAAGGCATTCATTAGCGAGTAAGTCGATGACACCGAACAAGCAACAAATCCGCGTTTCCTCTCCTTTCATTACTTTCACTAATTGTATTTCTTTGTCCTTCTCACATCTCGGCTTTTATCTTCGTTTTGGGACCTCGTCTTGCTGTGGCTCGTCCTTAGAGCGCGACGTCTGCGCAAGGCTCTGGGCGGGGGGATGAGGCAGGCCGGCATCCTGGCTGCAGCTGGTCTAGTGGCACTTGAGACGATTGTGCCACGCCTGAAGGAGGATCATCTCAAGACTCGACGCATTGCAGAAGGTATGTTTGAGCATATCTATGTATGTATGTATACACGAGTATGTGTGTATACGTGTGTGTGTGTGTGTGTATATGTATGAGTGTGCAGCACAAAACTGGTATGAGATTTGTGAAAGCCTGCAGTCTGCGAAGAGGCAAGAAGTGACTCTAATCAAATGGATGATTACTTCACTGCTTCAAGAGCGTGCTTCTTTCTGCAGCCTCGAGTGGATGTCGAGCGCCTTGAAATGAGCTGATTCATTATCTTTCCCCTTTCGTAGCCATCCACAGGACGCGAAGTCGCAACATCACCGTGGACATGGACAACGTGCACTCTAACATCCTGCTCATTCACATGACGAATCCGAAGCTGGAGGCCAGTGCGTTTGCCGGACGTATGGCTGAAGTGGGGCGGCATGAGTTGGCGGCGGGATTGACTGCGGACGAGGAGGGGCTGCAGGGAATCCGGGTGAAAGTGGGTTCGCGCGATTGGGCCTACGCTCGCATTGTGCTGTACCAGCAGATCAGCGACGTGGCCGTGCAGTTGGCCATCAAAAAGTTCATTTACGTGATACAAGAGTTTGATAAGAAATTGTAATTTAATTGAAATGTGGACGAGGTTCTGTTCCAGGAAATTGAATTTGAATTAATAACTCAAAATAAAGTAACCGTAATCGATGAGGAATCGAATTTCAGACTTAGTTTCCATTTCAGAATTTTTCGAGAAACTAAGATTTCATATACAAGGCAAGAGAAGAAAAGGATTCGAAAGAATCCGAATTCGTGTACTTTCCAAGTACACAGACGATTATTTTGTTTTGTTTCCTCAATAAGAACGCATAACAGTAAATTTATACAAATTTCTTTCTGATATTCCATAGAATTCCGTAGTAATAATAAATCACTCATAAAATATTCAAAAATATCATAAGTATTCAGTCAAGGAATTCATAAATAAAGACGTCAAAAGGTTTTGTGCTGCAATTTTTGGTGAAACGAATGGCAAATAACTCCCCCCGCCCCCATGCCGCCCTTGTCCGCCATTCGCAGCACTCAATTAGCGTGGCCCAATTTATGACTTAACTACTTTTCTGCAGCACGCAAGCTGCCAATTTGAGGACGACGACAACACCTTAAAAGCCTTAAACACCTTAAAACTATTCCGTAATGCGATAATTACAAAAGTTCCATGAATAACTGTTCGGACTGCGTGCAAAAAACAACGGCCATCACTCACAACGGCACCCTGCAGGAAGCATTCGACGATTTCGAGTCAACGAGTGACAAACCACGATGTGACATCTAGCGTGTTCCTTGGGTTGTTCAGCCAGCCAACCCGGGGTCTAGCATACTATATTTATTAATATATTCAGTAGACCCGTCTGTGTCTTTGTCGCTCCAGACCGCTTCAATGACAGTCGAGTGAACGTCTGACGTGACTGATGCTGATGACAGCGTATCATTTGTCATGATAAAAAAATTTTCGTATTCCTCTTCGTAAGTAAATTAAATTAAATGAATTTGTTGAAATTTATATCATTATTATTATTAATATTACTGTTATATTTTTATAACAACCCCAATTTAAGGTCTACGAGTTTAAGTTAAGTAAGATTATATTTCTGTAACTAACATTCAGATTATTTATAATTATAATGATTATATAAGGCATTGTATGGTATTTGAATATACATAATATGCGTACATATCTATTTATTATATATTCCAGTCCTTGTTTTTAGTTTGGACAGTTTTGTAGTTGATTTAATATGGCGAATTAATAATTTTTTTCACTGTCAAGTTTATCATGATTGATTTTTGTGACCAATGGCGGCAGTAGTAAGCAAACAAAAGAAAGGCAAACCATAAACACGTGGGGGGAAAACCACTCCTCAGGGCAAACAACATAGTAAAATGATAATCATGACAACAACCCCATCATTTATCACAAGAATGCGTTTTTTGTTTCTCTTTTAGAGTCTAAAAGCGGAAGAAAATAATAATAATAAGGGTTAAAGTGCTATCCTATCTCATGTGGGTCTATTCTGTTATCTTATGCTATATCCTAAACCGTATTTTTGTCATCGTATTCTACGTCATCCGTTTAGATAAGGTTCTATCCTGACCTTTCCTATCTCAATCCTATCCCGATCCTATCCCAATCATATCCCTAGATTCGTAAGCCTTCCTATCCTAATCTATCCTATCCTATCCCATCCTATCCTATCCTATCCCATCCCATCCTATCCCATCCTATCGTATCCTATCCTATCCTATCAATATTATTATATGTCTATTTTACTTCTTTCTAAAAATGATCTGTTAATCAAAGTTAGTTCACTATTTATGCAATACATTCTCACTCACTTAATTTGAGGGCAAGCAATTAATCGCTCCACGTTTAATAACCACTAATATTCATTCACTGTTTAATTTAGGAAGACTTCCAGTTAAGTTAATCAATCAACTACTCGAATTATTATTAATTTTCAATATTGATTTAGTTCTTCACTTCTAGGCAGCATCTGCTCTTCCCCTTTCCACCAACTTCTGTACTTCCTTCTCGAAATTCCACTCGATTGACACCTTGATAAAGGATCAACAACGTGGGCTCAACTTGAACCAGTTTAGAATCTGTTCTGTGGAAAGAAAATTATTTCAAAGCATTTAAAGCAGAGCTGCCAATTTTAGGAATTCGATTTCGCTGTCGTATTCAAAGGTTTATATTTTAAGGGGCACATTTTATTCTATATTTTATAAAGTAATGAAATGATTAAATTGTGAATAATTGTATTTCATTAAATAATTTATTATATCAAAATACATATACATATTTATATATGTAGATATTTTAATAAAATGTTTAACAAATACAGACAAATGAAAGATCATAAAATTAATTACGTTGATATCTCCAGAAGGGAAGATGGCAGCAGACATGGCAGAGATTTTCTTTGAATTTCCTTGAACATGATTGGAATCCTGGCGAATTTCTGTGATTAAAGTGACTGGAGTACTCCACAGTTGGTTGGCCGGGCGGTGAATCATGTCATGGCGCATCAGCAGCCAGTCGAAGGCTTGAATCCTTCAGAGGTTTTCAGGAATTTCAGGTTTACATCGGAATCTACGATCGAATTTCCGACGAGTGATTATATACACACTAGAGTGTAACTCTGCGAGAGTGTCACAAGCAAGCACATGAGCGCCACCACAGACTTTTCAAATCTTCCGAAAACACTCCGCACCCGCTTCTGATTTTAAACTTAAACCCGCAATAGCAACAACAACAACAACGTAAACTACAGTCACGACATTTTAAATCCAAGCTCATGCGGCAACTTTATGCAGTAAACTTGGTGAGCGCTCGAGTTTCGTTTTCACACTCCCTGGAATGCCCACACTCCACACCCTACACTCGCTCATTGCGACTGCCCGCCCCAGCAGGAGGTCCTCGTTTCACCCCTCCGGCCGTCACCCGGTCTCGCATCTTCTCGGTCTAGAAGTTATTTTGCATGTTTAATTTATAAGGATCCAAAGTATACGTAATTACCGAACAGCACGTGCGTTTAGAGGAAGTGAGGTGGTGCATGGTGCAGGGTGTCGCGTGTGCGAGAGCGGGATGCATAGCAATGAAGTGTTAAAAACAAAAACCCGAAGAAAAGAAAGCGTGTTCAACGCCTTACGCGCAAAGTTTGCAACTCTTTGCATAAAATATTCTAAGAATTCTTAGTTTACGCTGGACAACAGAAGGATTCCGAGCATTTCTGGCACCGGTTGGCACCGATGGCACCGGGAATTCGGCTCAGCCGCTGGTACCGCAGCCACTTCAAATCACTTGAAGCTGTTGGCAGCCTGCCTCGATTGCATAATTTAATTGTAAGGATTCGTGTACCGAAGATAGGAACGAAAGACGGAAAGGACGGGAAGGAACGATGGAAGGAATGAAGGGAGGAAAGGAAGGAAGGAAGGAAGAAGGAAGGAATGAAGGAAGAAAAGCAAAGAGATCTGCGTGTGGGTGTCTTTAATTTTATGCGTAAAGTTTCAATGCTTCGAAATGGGTTACTAAATTTTTTTCTCATTCTTGGTAACATGTTTTTTAAAATTAACCGTTAAGTAATCATGTTAGCAGTTAAGAGATAGTTTTCTTAAAATAAATTTGCTCTCTCTTCCTTTCTTTCTATAGAATTTGCATCACAAAATAAATCATATAAAATGTAATCAAATATTTTGAGAAGGAACGAAAAAAATGTTATATTATTTTATAAATACGATTAATGCTATATATAAATAAATATATGCAAATAAAATATACAATACAATATATACAATATACAATAATATACAATTATAATGAATATTTTCCTAAAATTGCGAAATTTTAATTAATTTATAGTATACACGATTAACTAAATGAGGAAATTAATTTAGTTTATACTAATTGAATACTTTATTAATTGAAATTAATGATGAATACAGAAATTAATTATGTACATAGTTCGATTATATCTTTAATATGCGCTTTTATCTTTATAGTTAATCTAAACTTCAAAGATTATTTATTTCATTTATAAAAACTACTAAAGAGCAAAAACTGTTGAGCGGCACGTTCTCTCTATTATTATTGTTGTTATTCTCTCTATAAGCTTTTGCTCACGTTTGCGTCACGAAAGATATACATGAATAGCAGCAACAAAATCAGCAACAACAACATTCGTACTTAGCAGCTTAGAGCTAATGTTTATGTTTAATAATTTTCTCTCTCCGTGTTTTTATCGCCTGGCGCTGTCTTTCAATTATTGATATCGAGTATACAGAAGACTTAAAAATTTCTTATGTATTCTATATAATTTGACGACAAAAAATTGACCAAAAACGTTTTGTTCCAAATTTAAAAAGGAGGTTAAAGAGAGTATATTTGGCTTTCGAAACCAGTAAAAAGGAATGACCTCAATGTTCGAGTTTCATTGGATCGTTCTGGTCCTCTCTGAGGGCGTGGATTCGGATCGCACAATTATTTTTTTTATTTTATATGTTTTTCTTACGTAAGTGATTATTTCACTTAGAATATGTGTATATTTATCTCTGTTCACAAAAAGAGTTAATAATGCTTTTGATTAAATTACATAGAATTACATGTAGTGTTTTTGGTAATTTACCTAAAACGAGTACAGAAAAGGTCTTAAAAAAGTGTATAATCACTAAAGGCTTGATACAAAGGATGTCGTCCACACGACGCAACCTGCATCCTGAATTAAAAACGGCACAAATACGAGTGCATGCACACTTCATCTCAATCATAAAACTGAATTACAGCAGATCGTTCGCTCGTCCGCTGGCGAAAAGTGGAGTGAGCCAACCGATGCAATCAACCAGCATCCAGCATTCAGCAAACCTAACCGAGGAGCGTCACCTGGAGCGGTGCTTGTGTGAGGATTCAGCGGAAATACACTTCTGTTACATCTGTCATTGTGTGTGTTTGTTTCAGCGCGTGTGTGAGTTGAACGAGTAGACAGAAATGTGCTCAAAACTGTTAGAATCGAATCAAAGAAACGAATCGAACTTCACATCGATGAGATGCTGGTGCCATAGTGCCTCATACTCCAAAAACCTACACTATACAATGTCCATTTTTGTTGTTGTTGGAACTCGCAAATATAAACACTTTGAATTTTATAGAAATAAACGGGAAGAACGGGACGGGGGCACTTTTCTCAAACAACAATTCACAGGAACCCTTAATTTATGTGTAGTCTGATTACAAGCACCTCTTCTTACGTAATAATAACTAATTTTTCTTACTTTTCCGTACTGGGTCAGTTGTAATTCGTGTTTTCGATATCCATGCCGATGATGGTCTTGTCAATGGGCGTCAAATTTTGTATTGAAAATCAATTCTTTTGCCTTCATGTCGAATGCATGCAAATTTTGAATTTTTGATGTCGATACTGATATTGATTATAGAGAGTGAGTGAGAGAGAGTGAGAGTGAGTGAGAGAGAGAGGGGAACCCTCTATTTGGTTTAGAAATTTCTGTGGGTGTCTCACAAAAAAGGAAACCCAATACAAACAACAACAACAACAAATCTGGATTCTACTTTCTTTGATGTTGTTTACAGTTCCGCAAATGAACAGTTGTTGTTCTCCGCCTTCATTTCAAAAAGCTTTCGAAATTAATTTGAATTTTAACAAAATTAAGGTTTCAACAGTCGGTCTGACCGCCGGTGGAATACCCTACACCCTCGGGATTTGTATGGCATACGGTGTGGCTGGTTAGGGGGGTCTTTGAGCCATACTGAGGGTAAAACTGTCAGGTTTTATTTTGTATTCAGCCAAACACAATCCTGAGCTATTTTCTTTTCTTTTTCTGTTTGCACTGTTAAAGAAATATTCTTTGAATAAAGAAGAAGAACTCAAGCGATCTCTTAAGAGTTGGGGGGGGGGTGTTATTAAAACCATGACATTCCATGGAGAATTTTCCACGTGCAGATCAGAGATACACAAAGAAAGATAAACGGAGCCTATCTGTCATTATTTCGGAATTACATAGCTGCAGATATGTTTATTCAAATGTCGACAGCAGATTATTCAACAAAGATACGAGTACAAAAGACTTGCGATGTGAAAGATTCAAATTAAGATGAAACTTATTCAAATTTAAAGATTAGAAGGCGTACGAACCCAACTTAAAGGACCAAAGATTGAATATGTTTTTAAAATAACTTGGGTAGAACTTGAATATAATATACAGTAAATATATAGGAAAAACTATATTAAAAATTAATATATACTACTAGTATATAGAACTAAAACCACAACAAAACGAAAACAGCAAAAATATACGAAATTTCTTATTTTAATCATCTGTAATTCAGTTCCAAGGTATTGAGATACGAGTATATTGTAAAAACTCCTAGAAAACTCCTCGAAAACTCCTCGAAAACTCCTCGAAATCTTGTCTGAACATACTTCTGTATCAACACAGTGATTGACATAACAAAATCAAGTGCTCCGATAAATCGTCTCAACTTGTTGTCTGTTCAGAAGGTGGTATTAATTCTTTTTTAAAAGCAAGACGATGTAGAAACCAAACAATGAAACATAAACGTTAGTTAAGTAGTATTGAAAGCAACAACAACGGTGACAACACTGTCAAGATTATGAAAATACTACTGGTACCTTCATTGATAAGTAAACACAAATCACAGGTGACTACTTTGGGAGGCGGGTGTCTATAATTAAATATAATAAAGTTAAATCGAGTAAAGTGAACCATTAATAAAACACTGACACATATACTCGTATATACACATTAAACGTCACTGAAACAAAGCGAAGCATCTTTCGAATCCTATCTGTTTTTTAATTAATGGATATTAATTAAAAAAAATACAAATTACATTTTTATTCGATGTTTTGTCTAATAATAATTTGTGTCTAATAATAATTTATGTCTAATAATAATTTGTGTCTAATAATAATTTGTTGTCTTGAATAAAGAATGATATTTTTTCCCCCTTTCCGCCCGGGTTCCGTTGAACGATGCTGCCACACCCACACTCACAAAAAGCCATTTTTCAACCATTTAAAGCATGCAGCAAAATTGTTGTTGTTGTTGTTCTTTTTTATTTTCATGTCTTTGATTATTGATTATTTTTGATGAAATTAAAATCAAACAGCGTTTGGAGAGTGAGAACTATTTTTTTAATGGCATGTTAAACAAGCGAAGAACGAAGCATGCAAACGCATCATTTGTGTTCATGTGTGTCGTAAGTGTGTCATGTGTATGGGTGTGTGTGTGTGTGTGTATTCGCCTCTGTGGTTGTTGTTGGTGTATTTCTGGGGTATGTTGAGCTGTCGTTCCGACTTTAATTTAATTGAAATGTCAGAAATTTTATATTTTTATACATACATACTTCTATTCAAGTGTATGCTATGTGTTTATGTGTGTGTGTGTTGTGTGTGTGTGTGTGTGTGTGTGTATAAAAGTAAACGACTTCGTGTGCGTGACTTTCTCGGTGGCTGTCCGTGTTAATTTCGGTTCTCTGCATCAGCGCTTCGGTCGTCCTTTCGTTCGGGGTTTTTTTACCTCCATCAAAAATATTTCCTTGTTTGTTTCCTGTTCGTTTTTTTTACTATCGGATTTTTATTTCTATGGGATATTCAATTATAATCAATAATTTGGGAGAACGTGATGTTTACTTGATAAATTTGATGGGTTTTTTTTTGGATGACAATGAAAGAATAATAATCACAGAAACCTAACACTAAATTGTTAGTTAGCTGGAAAAATATCAATTCGATTGATTAGCTAAACAAACAGGTTGATTGCAGTTGATTGCAGTTGATTTCGGTGAGGAAAAAAGTTCAATTTGAATACAGCTCAACTACTTGCATGTATTTTTGGTACCTTAAGTGACCAGATGGAACCAAACGATTGTTTGTGTTACTATTCATCATTTATAAAGGTACCGATATTCAGTAATTCTAAAGTTTTCACATGCACAATATTTCTACACACACACACACACTTGCAGGTGACTCTCTTTGCATGTGCTTTAAACACAACACAACACAACAAAACACAGAAGAGTGTCCCTGTACTTGTTGTCATTAAAACTCATATTAAATCATAAGACGAGGGAAAGAAGGCGCAGCAGCTGAAAAGCAGCAGTCA
This sequence comes from Myopa testacea, assembly GCA_949629155.1. Classification (NCBI taxonomy): domain Eukaryota; kingdom Metazoa; phylum Arthropoda; class Insecta; order Diptera; family Conopidae; genus Myopa; species Myopa testacea. Next base: position 46,837,726 of record OX451345.1, on the reverse strand, counting down.
AAATGAAGGAAAAACTGCTGCTTCCTCGCCAACCACTCCTGCTTGTTACCGAGTGGCCAACACATTGTGTTTGTGTGCTTGTGTGGGTGTGAGTCGGTGTTTTATTTGATAGCCTCGCATGCAAGGGTTAAGAAATCATTTTAAAACACGACTTCGCTTCGCTTTGTGCCTCAATTGAAAATAATCATGAAATTGCACTGCATACGAAACAAGGAAACTCACCAACATTCACACAAACATGCATACACACACACACATATTATACACACATTCATACTCACTCAATTGCGCTACAGTGCATAGTTATTGCCTTGGATCTGCCTGCGGCGGCTGCCAGGACTTCCCCGAATTAGCATATTTGTCGGTTTTAACGGCTGCGGCCCGACGGTCGAATCGTCTGCGCCCGTCTTTTTTCCTTCCGGGTTTCTGTAGGGTTACTTTTTACCATTACAGTCATTCGCGCGGCTATTTTAAGCATAATAATAGGATATGATGATGCCTCAATGAAATAGCGGGTAAAAATAACAGGCTGAAGCCTTTATTGTTATTATTTTCCATCTTCTTCTTCCTCTCCTTCTTGTTCTTGCTCATTACAGTTATGCAAGTTAATGGAATAGTGCTAGAAAAGGCGATGTGCCACCTGCGAGAGGCGGGCTCCATTGTAGCTCCGAAGCACGGGCGAAATTACGAGGATTACCAGAAGCAGCAAAGGTTAGCTAAGCATGGGCAAAAGGTAAACAAGATAAGTGTAGCGTACTCGCGTACGACGGCAGGACCAGCGGAAGGAAAGCCTCCTGCTGTCGGAGGTCTGAGAATGCCATTTATTATCCGACTGCACAATGAAAAATTTACACAGACACTCCGACGTCCATACAAATGGGAGTGTGTTCGTGTGCAAGCTTATTTATATGCTAGACCTGCAAGCTTCTTAAAGAAAGGTTCAAATAAAACAGATGTGAATTGTATCTCCCTGTGATCCCGACACCCTTCGTAGTGAGGCTCCTTGAATTTCGATGGCAATAAAAACTGATTAACTGCAATGGCTACATCAGAAGATATTACGATTAAATAGTGGTGCATACTTTTAGGCCGCACTGATAAAGTACTAAATTATCATGGAAATTAGTGTTGCTTACTTTTAGGCCGCACTGATAAAGTACTAAATTATCATGGAAAACAACCCCGCGAAGTTCTTGTTTGGAACTTGAAACTCTTGGAACTCGTTTACTTAAATTACGCTGGAGCTACGATTGTTGATTTTAAATTACGAAGTTTTCTATAATAGTTTTTCAACCAAAAACATACTCAGCTCCTGAAAATATGCGAACGTTTACTGTTTAACCTTTACACTGTATATTTACATATTTACACACATATTCTCTAGAGACTTAATTAAATGAGAGCAGATGAGATGAGATGCAACGAGAGCCCAGGAAAGCGAGCTCACAACTCGACAGCTCGAGAGTGCGTGTTCATCTCCTGGCATGCTTTATTCAGTGCTTATTATGGCCAACAAGTTCCACTTGAGATCTGAACCCAATGTATGCATGAGTTAATTATAATTAAGTGGCATCAGGCGTCAAATATTATTACGTATACAAGAACTAATCTAAGTGACTCATCAAGGTGTTGGTTAAACTCTCTGCAAGTCATCATTTCCAAGGCAGATGGCTTTGGATCTGAGAAGATTTTTAAGATGAGTCCATACGCTTTACGTTTACTCGATCGGTGAAGTCTATCGGGTCATTGTTATTGATACCGAAGGACTTTTATCCTGCTAAGCAGGTGGCTAAGTCTTCGTCTTCGCAGTGTTCCATTCCGATTAAGTTAATTTTCAGTAAAGCATTCGAATGGAATGAAATAAATGTACTGTCCGCAATCACTCACCACCCAGAGGATTACATCTATTTACATGGCCAGCAGTATTTTCGAGTAGCTGCTGCCTTTTCTATTTGCGTAGATTTTACACTCAAATAAATAGAGCAGACAATGGAGTAATCTAGAGGATTGCACCACAGTACCGCGTAGCAACAACAATGGGGGAAGAACGGCCAAGAAATTATAACTGGAAAAGCAAACTTCTGAAACAAACCGAGGAACCCGACAACCATTCAAGCCAACTGAAAGCATTCGTTTGTCTTCGTTGCTTTTGCATGTTTGAAGTAAATTTTGCTTGGCTGCAATAACAACAACAACAACAACAGAACCCGGTTCTAGAAGCATCCGGAAGAAAGGAGAAGTGAGGCGGAAGAGTAACAAATGTCAGAAGTCGTGTTGTACTCGTTGGTCAAATCGTAGCGCCACCAGGCACCCCCCCTCCCCCCGTAACTGCGCAGCCCCACAGTTGATGTCTCTGTTGGCGTTCAGAGGATTCAAAGGAAACTTACTCAAGCCCAGGAGAACGTGCTCATGCTCACGGGAAAGAATACAATTTAATTACAATTTATTCATTGTTGTAGTCGTTGTTGTTGTTGGTTGTTTGTTGCATTGTTGCCGGTTGATCCTGTTGTTGGGTGCTTCTATTATTGTGGTAGTTGTTGCTGTTGCTGTTGCTGTTGCCATTCTTCTTGCGGAAGAGTGTTCGAAATTAAGTTAGAACTACAAAAGTTACAACCTTATCTGTGGCCCTCATTCGCAGCAGTTGCTGCTTTTGCTGGGTGTTGCACGGGAAATGAAAAATAATACATCAAACAGCAAAAGCAACTGATTTCCATTTTGCATTTCCACCTCGAATGTAAGACTGTGTGTGTGTGCCTGGTGTTGCTGTTGCTGTTGGATAGTAAGAAACTTCGGAGCCACGAAATGATCGACTTATCTCGACGTGGCCAACCATCGACGTCGCCTTCATTGCAGTCTACTTGAAGCTCTGAATTGAGTGGTGGTGAGGGGTTGGAGGGGGGGGAGGTGAGAGGGTGATGTACTGATGTACAGATGTTGTTAATCGATTACGGTTCTAGCTTATTATTAAACAGTAAACAAGTATTTTAAACGCAAATGTTTCACGTTCTTTAAGAAGTTTTTAGTGACTGCTAATAAGCAAAGAATTCGCATAGAAACCACTTCAAAGTGAGGGTGATGATTAATTATGCCACCACTTCAGTGACAGATGGTTATGCTGCTTCTTCTTATTATTCTTCTTTCCTTTTCGCTCTTCTTCTACAACACTTGTAGTTAATACTTTTGTGTTTAACACGCAGCACAACAGAAACAAAAAAATTATCCCCAATAATTCCTTAAATTATGAAGATATGAATTCTATGGATAGAATTCGAATGATGGGTCTAAAATGCAGGATTGGTAGAACCCATTATCTACAGCTAACTTAGGATAATATACAATAGTGAATATTATAACCATCACCAATCACCCGTAGTTTGACATCTCTAAGGTTGTTCCTGTCTTTAGTATGAAGTGCGATAAGACTCAAAGACTTCAGTGTGATCGATTGAATGATTCATTAATTGTGCAGTCGACAGTAAATCGAACGTAATTCAAAACTTATCATCGAATGTCGCAAATGTGTCTGCCACAGTCATTAATTAAAAGTGGGGAAAAAAAGCCACACACACAAAAACGCAAATACAACAACTAAATGATTTACCACAAGCTCTGAATGCTCTGTCCTCGTTGGCCATGTTAACAATTCATTAAAACATTGCTAATCCGATGTTTATCTGGACACAAAAAGTTAAATTAAAATAAACGCTCAGCCATGCTACGGTTAGCATTAAATACTCGTATAAATGGCACAAAACAATAACAAAATAACAACAACAGAACACTGATAACAAAACAAAAACAAAATCCAGATTAATTTTCCCCCAAAAAAACAACAATAATTTTCACGTGTTTTCCCACTGTGACATGAGCCATAAACGACGCTGCTGTAGCTGAAACTTCCTGGGACTGTTTTTTTATGGAGGGTTTCAATACGGCTAAAAAGCAGTTTCGGCTCCTAACAACGAAATCCGGGTGAGTGATGGTGAAATCAGGCCAGCGACTTGGAGCAGAAGTGAGACCGAAAGCTTGACCGAATGCAATGAAAAACTAACACGAAACAACGAAAGTTTGACTTACATTTGAAACGTTGAATTAACTCAGCAGTCAGTCACTCGGTCAGCTGGACAAACAACGGCTCCGGCTGCTGACGTCCTGAAAACGTCCGGATGTTTTAAGTGGAGTTACGTATGTAGTTCGAAACGCGGAAATGATGAGTAGCAGTTGTTCGCTAATTGGGATGTCGTTTTTAAAATACTTCTCACTAAAATCAGGATCCGGCCGACATCACATGATGAAGTCATGTTTTTACATTAAGTGGTTAGTTGAAAACGGTTACTACGAGCACCGAAAAACTTTTCACACTAACCGGGTCGTGAAACATCACCGACCCACAGAAAACGCCACGAATTAAAAAGAAAAAAAATAAGAAAAAAGGACCGACAACTTGAGAGAGAGTGAGAAAGGAAACCTTCCTCAGGGATTAGGTTTTTGTGATGCCTTTGAAATTAAGAACTCCTGGAGTATAAAGTTTTAAATACCACGAAAAACGCGTACATCGAAAACTTCTCTATGAACATTTTACACACACACCCGCATTACTTGAACTTAATATCAATATTAGGATGGAGCTGGTGATTTATGACCTGATTTTTCCAAATTAGCACCACGAGCACAACACGTGAGGCGGGAGAGCTGAGAAGCGGAGGTTTGAAGAGACTCTCGTTGCCAGCCCTCCACAGAAACCGTCTTCTAGTAGTTCGTAGTTCGTAGTTTAGAGTGTGCGATGTTACGTCACACACGCGACCTGCCGTAAAGACAAATAACCGCACAGCACGTGATACGTGCCCCGGATTGGATGAATACCAGCCGCTTCGGATTCGATTAGCTGCCTCTTCTCTCAGCTTCCTGAATACGGGCGAGCGACTCTCCAAGCCGCCCGCAGTAAAAGAGAGGGGGGGGGGGTGCACTATAAGCCCCCACCTACAGTCTGAAACCGACGAAACACCCGGTTAAGGGTTCCGAAATTGGGTTGTGCGGTGAAACGCGTTCTCGCAGTCGAGTAGCTTGAATTAGTTCGGAATTATGTAGGTTGTAAGTAGCTCCGAGCGGCGATCAATTCAACGTCTTACTGAGCAAATGCTTGGCGAACACGAGAGGTTTAATAATAAGTAAACGTAATAAAGCGACTGTCACGTAAGACGCAGTAACGCGAAAGAAATGCTAATGAAACTTCTAATTTCTCTGAATGCTGGTTCGTTCTCATTTCTCATTCCACGTTCCATGCTCCATAAAACTTTCCCCGTTCCTGGCAGTCGAATTTGTGTTGCGGAATTCATAGTCTATGACAACGCGATGAATTGAAAGGTTCAGAGGTCAGTTTATTTTATTTGATGATATAAAGTTGAGAAGTGAAACCGGATTTCTTTCAAGTTGTTAAAAAAACGAGTGTTTAGTAATCGATTTGTCTCTTTTATGTGAATGAAAAAGAGATGAAAATACGTTCGCCTCTCTATTAGCTCTCTCTATTTCTCTCTCTCTCTCTTCCTCTATTATTATACCCTACACTCGAGAGTGGAATTTAAATATTGAAAGAATGCTTTCAACAGATTATTTGTGTGTTTATATATACAAATTTAAAAAAGTAAAACCAAAGCACTTTAAAATTTGTTCATAGCTTCTGCGTATGCTTTCCTATACCTCTCGTTCTTCTTCTTCTTTTTATTTATCTTCTCCTTCCTCCTTCTCTCTGTTGACTTGTTTGCATGTACATAAATTGTAACAGCTTCATTTCCGCTCAGAGCCGCACACAAAACTAACTCGAATGCAGAAAATTCCTTCGAACGTTGTTAGTTTTGCCAACAACTGAAACAACGGAAACCAGCAACAAAAACATTCAACTTAACTCAAATCAGCAGCAAATTATGATGCTCCACTTTACGATGGTATTCAGCAGACGACTCGAATTTCACATACATGCATACATGTTCGTATATATGGTACACACATACATACATACAATCACACACGTAAATGTATGGGCAACATGAGTGGCAATCGTAATCGATTAACGCAGCTTCACACAGTAACAACATCAATAATGGCAACGTATGCATTCAAAATTTAGTGCAAACACACAAGAATTGTCTGTGCCTGTGTCTGTGTGTTGTTTTAGAGTGTGTGTGTGTGTCTGTGTGTGTGTACCTTAAGATCATGTAATTTAAATTGCAGTAGCAGCAGCAGCCAGAAGCGATAAAATGTAATCCACCGAAAGTGCAGTCGATGTAAAGTGATGTTGATGTAAGAAGTTATTCTCATGTGTGTGTGTGTGTGTGTGTGTGTGTATGTGTGTTTGTGAGAAAAGTCAATGAGTACACTCATGATGTACCAGTTTTAATTAATTATCTCCCATCAGATTGGACAACGAAAACAAAACGTTACTAAAACAAAAATTACGAAGAGAGTATAACTCATTATAGAACTCATTACACTACACATTACAGTAAACATTACAGTAACCATTACAGTAACCATTAGAGTACCCATTACATTACTCATTACATTCCAGATTCAATTCAGTGTCTGTGCTTTTAAGCAACTCATTAAAATTTCGAATGAATTAAATACACAATCATTATATTGAATTTATTCGATGAACTTAAAATCAATTAGCCACCAACAACAACAACAACAACAGCAACAACACGTTGAACAATAAGAACAACACTACCAACAACACTTCCAGCAACAACAACTACAAAAATAATCACACCATTCAACAGGAGTATAATGAAAAATGCCATTAAAATTTAATTGAATTTCTATTATTATTTTATATGTATTATCGATTACACGATTACGATTACTCTACAATATACACGTAAATTAGTTGGATCGAAGATGAAATCTGCGTTTGGCATAATTACATCATTTATGTAAATGAATGTTATTGACATGGAGAGTATGTAAATCACATTTATTAACACTTACATTAACATTACATTACAACCCACAGAGGTCAATATTACGGACATTACACACATATTATTATTATTATTATTATTACTGATATCAATATCAGTATAAATTATGTCATTTATGATACAGTATGTGATGAATGAATGTGGACTAAACACTCAGCGTGGTACAGTACCGGAGCCCCTCAAATTCCTTTCCTTATCGCACTCAATCTTTACTATATTTCACCCAGTTACACACACATACATACACACTCTCTCCCTCTCTCACTCTCCCTCTCTCTCACCACAGCTCATTATGACAAATAAATCGAATTTCGTAGTAATTTTCGAACATTTAAACTAATTTTCAATAATTACCATACGTTTTCATCATTAAGTTTTCGCGTTGAAGGATTCCTTTTTTTCTCCTTCAACGGAAGCGTAGAGTTCAATAAAAATTGAGCATCCTGCTTATCCTTGGCATCAGTAGGAGGAGCTGGAGGGTAGATATAGCAATTGATGTTGTGGTATTTCACTTTGATGCACTCGCGGAAGTTCCGGATGACGACGATTACGGTTGAAGGTGTTACATAATAACTGACTCTGTACATTCCTGAAAGGGGGAGGAGGGTTAATGTGTGTGTTTGTGTGTGTGTGTTTATTAGTATGTGGTTTATTTCCGTAGTAATTCAGTAAACCAGTTTATTGCCAATGTTGATGCGAGGATAGTCCAAGAAGTACCTTGCTATTCTGGGGGTATGTAGAGAGAGAAAATACTACACACCACCCAGACACCCTTCACTTTACCCCTCATTTTATCATAATAATTAAATTCTGTAAAATTTAAAGACTCAAATTAAAGAAAAAACATAATTATTCATCCTCACATTAAATGTTCTTCAAATTGAAATGCTGCACTGGTTATAATTTTATTGATCACTGTAATCGTCTTCCTTCTGCTCCTCATCGTCATGCTCATCGTCCTCTCCTTCAAAAAAACTTGATATGTATTTGGAAATGAATCTCCGAACGAAGAACCGTCATTCTTTCTTTAGCATTTCGAGAGCATTGAGAAACGTAATGATGGCAGTTCGTTTAATTGTTCGAATAAAAAAACGCTCGCCTGCTCTCAATTACATTATATTTTACACTATCCGGCCCCTTTCTTTCGCCCCTTCGTCCGTCCTGCAGCCCGAAATCGTAGTTTACACTGCGCACAGCGGTTGCAAACATTTGCAATTACGTAATCACGAAAACGTATGTAAAACGTGTGTGTTACTCGTACGTAAACGAAGCGAGGACGACGTTCAGTTGTGTGCGTCTGTCAAAAAATCAGGATGAACGTGAAGTTTTACAGTTTTACATACGAATTACATGCATACAGACATGCATACATTCAGACAAACACACACACACATACATATACACATGCACATAATGTATGTAATTTAAATGTTCATTCGATCGATTCAACATGACAGCGATTCGTTGCGAGGCGTCGCGCTGATGAGCAGCATGCATCAATAATGAGCACTTAATGGCATAAGCAGGCATCTCTTCAGCTGAGTTTCTACGCTGTTGTATTGGAATAAAAAATCTGTGGACCTGCGACGTTGTGGCGCGGCCTCATTTTCGTCCCTGCTGTTGAAATGGCGTTTTTATCCACTCAGCCAAGCAAGCAACCAACCTCAAATATTGGAAAATCAATTTCTGGCCCAACATCGAGTTGGCCGACTTTCCTTTCGTCACCCATCGTGACAGAAGCTCGGTCAGCCAAATAAAAAGAATTGTGATCGGTTACTGAGTCACTTTTTATTCATATGTTTTTATTTTTTACGGTGATATAAAAATACCACCACTTTTCACAAAAGAATTGCGTCTTTTCTGTTGATTTAAAATGGAACCTCAGGTTGAAACGCCCCTAATAAGTAATAAAAAATATCGTATTCATTTATTTTTAAATATTGGACTGGATTTTTAATGATTTTATTGTTCTTGGCACTCTTTTATTTATTTTTATAAACTTGGTTCTTGTAATTTGCATTGACTGCATTTTTTATGGTACTTTTTTATAAATTAATGAATGAATGCATGATTAAATAAGCACTGAAGTTGGTTTTGTACACGTGACCTCTAAGAATGGCCTTTCGTGTGAAGGAATATCCAAGGAAGAAAGAACATTCTTCTGCAACAACAAAAACATAAACCAAAAAACATCAACGAAAGAACATCAAGGAAAAAACATCAACAAAAACTTAAAAATCAACTTAAAAAACAACAAAAAAAACAACACTAAATGCATGTAAACTAACAGTTTAAGTGTTGAATGCGATGGGAATGCGATGGAGAAGGTAAGGGAAAAGAAAAGCAGAGAAAACCAAGAAAAGACAAAGAAAAGTAAACGTGGAAAACGCAAAAAACGTAAATGATATCGTGCTATAAAAGTTCGAAGTTCGGAACGGTTTCGCGTCCCAAAGAATTCCAACCGAATTTCGGATTTCGTGCTGCGTCGATTTTCTCGTTAAACTGCAAACGAATACTCTTGACTATCGTGTAGTCCTCCATGCGGTCCCTGTTCGTGTCTGGTTTCGTATGTCCCAAGAAACTCACTTCATTCGATAGCATTCGTTGTGTGAGTGAGTGTCTTTTACTTGCATGTATGTATGTATGTGTCCTTTGCATGGGTGTCCTTTGCATGGGTGTTCTTTGTGTGGGTGTCTTTTGTGTGGGTGGGTATGGGATTTGTTTGTTGGAGCGCACTTCTGTTGCTCTGGTGTTGCACTTAATGTTTTTTGATTTGCCAGCGATGTGTTAGTATGTATGTGTGTGTGTTTCTGTGTGTGTATGTGTGTGTTCCAAACAGTTACCGAATGCGCCTTATTTTTTCTATTCGCTGATTCTTACGGAAAAGGAGTTTAATTTATGTGCGATATAATAACCGTTATTTATGAATAATATTGTGTAAATAATTGTGACGTTTTCCTGCCTCTCTCTCTCGCTTGCTACGGCTTCATTTCATTTCAAATGAAGTTATTTCGTGCCCCGAACCGAACAACACACACACACACACACACACACACAATAAGAGGTCCGAATTAAGCCATCAAAAAGCTATAATTTTGTTGTGTTCATTTTTCCCTCTAGTGAAGTTGTAATTAAGTCAAAAGCTCTGCCATGACGCCCGGCCACTCGTAAACATCGCGAAAACTTCTGCTTAAGGAGCGAATTAAACAATGAGCTGTAAATTGTGAAAAACGCCTGCAAATGTTCTGCAAATTGTGTGCGGTGCAGAAGGGGGAGGAGGCGAGGGTAGGACGGAAGGAAGGCAGCTTAAAGTAAAGTGCCTAAATAAATGAAGCATACACGAAAACACACACACACAGCCACATACTCAGTCACACACACACACACACTCACACACACACGCTCTCTTCTATGAGCGAAAATAAAAAACAGGAAAATAAAATTTATTATGAGCCAAGTTGAGGTGAACGGCCGGGTACGGTTGGCTGCTTGTTGTTGTTGTTGCTTTTCTTCTTCCTAGTATAGTTGTTCTTGTTGCTATATGCGGGTGCATTTTTGAGAACAGGTGGCAGCTCTACCACTCAAAGCACCCGCCAAAAACGTTACGTTTCAAGTATTTAATTGCATTTGGCAGTAAACAGTTATGCGTGTGTGTGCGTGTGTGTTTCCATTTCCTGAAATTGTTTCTTATTACTTTTTTTCCTCGACTGTGTTCACTGCGCGTTCAACTCACGCTGCAGAAGTTCGAGCAGTTGGCGAGCTTTTGCGAGGTCCTCTTGCTTTTATTGGAGTTGTTGTTGCTGTTGCTGTTGCTGTTCCTGTTGTTGTTGTTGTTGCTGTTGCTGTTCTTGTTGTTGTTGCTGTTGCTCTCATAATTTTTGCTTCTCCCCTCATTTAAAGTTGCACGCAAACTTCGCATTGAAGCAGCACGCTTCCCTCACCGCACCTCCTCCTGTCCGCCCGAATGAGCTCCTGAATGTCCTTTCGTGTTCATTGCTCGTTGCGCGTGCATTCGTTCATTTGTTGTCGTTGGTTGTTTGGTCGTTTCTACCATTGTTGTTGCCAACACTTTGGTGTACACTTCGAAAAAAAAAAAAAAACGACCACTTATAATAAGTTTATGTGGGTGTGTTGAACAACAACAACAACAACAAAACTGTGTAGTATGTTTGCAACAGTGTGTTGTTGTTGTTGTTGTTGCCGTTGCTATTTTGTTTTAAGCGCCATTGCTGGAAATTTGCAAGAGCCTACTTAAACCCAACAACAACAACAACAACAACCTAACAATTGAGGTGTTGCTGGAAAACACTTTTTTTTATTTGTTCTTGTTTATTTGTTTGTTAACAATTTAATCTTCTATGCGTGTGAATAGTGACTCAAACAAAGCAGAAAATAACCAGCCAACAAAGCCACCGAATGAGTTTCTGGTTTGTTTTGTCAAAGTTTTAGTGGTGACCACAGAATTACTACTCTGCTAAAACATTACATTAAAATTTAATAATTAAATATACAATTCTTTCTCTTTCAAATCGAAATCTCGAAATGTCGAAAAAGTAGCATGGAACGAAAGAATTAAATGATTGCAGAGCGTGTTAAAGTCAATAAAAAATACCCATAAAACTGGATCTCTTCATGATAAACCGAAGTCTGGCAGACCTAAAAACGGTTCGGTCGAATGAAAACATGGATGCTGTTCATGGAAGTGTCGCTAATGATCCATCAACTTCACTTTCACGTCGTTCTCAAGAATTGAGCATTTCTTATGGCAGTTTCTAGCATAATTCAATTAACACACGCTTCGAAAGAACCAGGCAATTTTCCATGCTGTATTTTCGCTAATTGGTTGTCAGAACACCTTATAATCGATCTCCGTTTCGTCTCCGTTTCGTCTCCGTTAAGAAGTTAGGGCCATTTGAAGTTTTCAGTGTTGCAAAATCGAATTGCAGGAAAACCAGACACCGCACGGAAGTGTTTCTTTCATAAAATTAACTGCGAGAGTTTTATTTATTTTATTTTAATTTAATTGTACTCATTTTTGTACACTTTTGACCATATTAACCCTTACTTATCCTTGAGTTATTTTAGTTCGGTAAATAAACATGTAAACAGCACGTTTTTTTGTTGTTTTAACTTATGTCCATTTATTTTCGCTATATACTTGCACACAACATACGCTTAACATACGGATAAAATATCAGCTTAATAAACTATGTAATTGCATTGAATATTCTTAATTTTTCCTCTTCAAGTCCTTCCTTGAAGCTCCTTAAAGTTCAGTTATTTTTACAATTTTATTTACTTCAACTTAGGGCACAAATATTTATACAAATCTATAGAGTTTTAGAGAATTTAGCTGGATTTGAAATAAACAAGTGAGTGAGTGATTGAATGAATGATAGAGTGAGTGATTGAATGAATGATAGAGTGAGTGAGTGATTTTGTAGTGTATACTGTAGAATGCGGAGTTGATATCTCACTAGAAATGCTCTATAAACTATACATTGATTTATTTCTATAGCAAACTATTCATTAGTAAAAAAATACCTTAAAAGATCAGATATATATTAATATGGGTTAAATTACGGCTACAAAATAAAATTAAATGAACTGATTCCATTAAAATAGTCTTAAAATTAGACTAGAATTTGTCAGAGATCCACTTTGAAAGAGATATCAAACATAATACTTGTATAAATCATCTTTAAGCTTCGGTTATCTGATAGAATTACCGAATTTCTGTGGAAAGAAGCTGAAATACTTTCATTACATCCTCGGTTTTGAATATTCAACTTATTTTGTATACAGCAATATAACTATAAATTCTATATTTTTATTTACAACCAAATATTTACAATGTCTTCACTTTAAGGACGTCTTAAGGACGTCTTCATTGAAACTACAATACATAAACTAGGTACATACTTTGCATAAAGTCGATATATTTCTGGAGAGATATATTTAAATATATTTCTTTCTTTCATTCTTTCTTTCTTTCTTTCTTTCTTTCTTTCTTTCTTTCTTTCATTCTTTCTTTCTTTCTTTCTTGTGCTTATTTTAATCAGATGCTTACTTGGTATCTGCTGCTTAATTTGTGCTTCAATTTAAGTCTCTTTTGGTAATCAATTCAACGGCTGCAAATACAATTATTCTATCTCAACGCTGTGTGTAATAATAATTGACTTAGTTTAGACAGCAGAAAGATGAGTGATGAGACTCTCAGATTCTGATGAAGACCAGCTGCTGTGCTGCGAACTGAAAGTAAACAAATTTTACGAACTTCAGTTAATTGTAAATGAATTAGTAATGAAATTTAATGCATGACTATTTAATTAGGTCAATTCTAAGCCTAAATATATTATATTGTATTCTGAAGCGAAGTTTCATGATTTTAAATGAGTTTATAATCTTATTACTAGTAGATGTCTTCTAGCGAATGTTTTCTAGTAAATGTTTACATCACTAACATTTGCATTACTTAATAAAAGAACGACAAATGACAACAGTGAGTCGTTTCGTCTCATAAAAAATTGAATTTCGTTTGAATTTCATTGAATTGAGTCACGTCTGTAGAAATAATTCGATCGACTGATTTCAAATTACTACGAATTTAATAAAAATAAGCCTTTCTTCCTTCCTTCCTTAAAATACTTCGATCGATTTCCGTAATCACTCTTCCACCCCGGCTCATCTTCCTCAGCCGTGACGTCAACATGACACAACGTCATCATTGTGACTCTTAATTGTGATCACGCATCACGTGTACATGCATGGAAAAGCAACAATTTTTGAAATTGCATTCGTTTCATTTAAATGCAGTGCGCATAACTGAATTTTTGAACTGAATTTTAAAATTCTCCATTCTGAATGGATCGCTGCTTCGACTATTTTTCCCCACGTTTCTTTGGGCGCACGTAGCACTTGAGTACAATTTTTGTAAAGACTTCGGATTAAACTGACCTCAATGGTGTTGCCTACTGCACCGCTCCTTACACACACACACACACACACACACACATACATATACAACTACAAATATATACGCACACTCATGCAGGCATACCAACATTTCAACTGATTCAGATGGATGAAAGTCTGTCTGTCGTTCTGTCAAGTATTAAATTGACATAATGAAATATTGACCAGAGCGTCAGAGTGAAACGAAATGAAAGCAGGACAGGTCAGGGCAGAGAAAGAGATAGACACAAAGAGAGAGAGAGAGAGGAGTGTATGTGGGTACAGTTTCGTCCTTGACATTTTACCCCCAACAAATAATTAAATTCAAAAAAAGAACTGAATAAGAAATGCAAATTAATTGAACTTGAGTGGTCGCTGCTCTGTTTAAATACTCCAATAATGGAAGGGTGTCATGATTCATGGGGTGGAGGGTTTGGTAGTAGTAGACATGAATTGTAGAGTGTTACTAGTACTCCCCTTCCATCTTCCTTTTCGTAATTTTATTCTAATTCTAATTCTGTTACTGTTAGATAGCTTTTTTTCGTTTTTTAAAAAACCCGTTTTGTCCACTATTCTTCTTCTATTTCTTCTTCCTTCTCCGTCTCCTTCCTTCTTTAGTCTCACTTACCCAACAGCATTGCTTCACGATTATCTATGATCCCGGGACGCCTCTGCAGCACGCTCTCCTTGCCGCCCTTCCACAGGACCGGCGATATACTGGCCAAGCATTTCACTTTCATGGCACCGTTGAAGAAGTGCCGGGCATCTACGGTCAACTGAAGGCCCAGCGTAGAGGTGATCAGGCCGTGTTTGTGTACCGTGTCGTTGTAGCGCACCAAAAAGCGGCCATCCAACACCTAAGCAATAAAATAGAAGAAAAACAAGCTCATTATTATACGGTGCTTAATTTCTTTCTTTCTTTTGGAAGAAGTTTTCAAGTTTATTGCTTTTATTTAATCACATTTTTGAGACATTAATTTATGGATATCTTAGAAGCAAAAAGTTACAAAAATATGACTAATATCTATATATATAGCATGTGTTGACAAGGACGACTTGACAGCGATGTGGACTCATGATAAAAATGTATCCTGCTCAGAGGTGTAGATGTTTATAAAAAATACTACGATAATTAATAACTCTTTAGTGTGTCTTTATTGCTTCGAGGACGCGCCTTTTTTTGAAGGTTCTCTTTTCACGGACTCATTTATTCACAGTTAGTTTCGCTTAGACGAATACGGCAGTTCATCCTTGAAAGGTTACGTGTTTAACGATCATAAATTAAAGAAGCTTCTAACGTAATGCTTTTTATTAATGATTAATTGATTGCTAGTTTTTTATGGCCGGAGCCAAGTTCGATTTCAAGTTGGGGTTTCAGTATATGAAGAAGCATATAAAATGGAGCATATATACGGGCATGTATTGGCCCACATTGGAGTATATACACTACATACCAGTTTATACCAGAGTGCATTAAAAGTGCAGTTAAAATTCGTCCATGAATTTAGTGTTTCTTTTCTCTCATTCGAACTGAATTCGGTTGCGCCTTATAACTTGACTGACACTTGAGGCGATGCAGCATGAGCGTGTAAGCGATGCATGTGAAACTGCGATAAAACGCGTTCGAGAACGTGCTCCGCTCGTGCTACGTGCTGCACTTAGCAAGCGACACGGTACAAGAATCCAGCTCGAACAATACGAGACGTCATGGTGACAGATTAAGAACCCATTCGACATGCTGCTGCTGGCTTTGCTACAATAACAACAACAACAACTACATTACGAATTTTATTGCACTACCTTTTTGCAGAACAGCATCCACTTTAATACCCTACCTACACTATTCTAACACCATTCTAACACCATTCTAACACCATTCTAACCCCATTCTAACACCATTCTAACACCATTCTAACCCCATTCTAACCCACCTCCACCTGATTTCACTTCATTCGAGCGCATTTCGTCGATCAACGCGCATTCTTGGCATCTGGCATCTTCTTATGCCAGTTCAGTTCCCGCCTTCACGTTGATGCTACCTTAACCCTTAACCTCTTCTCCACCTCCTTCCCTTATCGACACATCACGCCCTTTGAAAGCGTCTCCATTCCGTTGAATACGGATTTCGTTTCAGTTTCGTCGCGAATTTATAACCAACACACGTTCGCATCTCGCTGAGTGCACCGCGAATTGGCCGGAAGCTGAACTAACAGAGGATTTGCCAGGTTTACAGAAAATCTACATTTGTGAATCATTCAAACATTTGGAAAGCGTTTGACATCGACATCGCTGTCGAAGTCACTCATCGTCCTCGTCACCGTCGCAATCACTTTGCACGCTTTTATAACAAGCAGAAATCGAAGTCAACAACTTTTAGTGTATGAAGGAGATGTGAATTGAGCCCAAATTTTGAGAACACTTAACAGATGTATTTATTTTAAAGATATACAATATATCTTACTTCTGTCCTGTATATATTAAATAAAGTTTAGTTATTATATGTTGTTAATTCTAGATTTTCTATTTGTATGTGGGGGAAATATTGTATAATGATTTGCGATCGAAGTCATGACATCGTTTTCGGGCTCATTGCAGTTGATTGAGGATCACGTAAACTTGATGCTTCCGTTTTCTGGGACGTGACACCAACAAAACTCGTAAATGTATCTTAAACACGACATGTTTTCGCTTCTTTGGGTCCAATTTCTCCGCGTCATAAATAATGTAATTTCGAATTTTAAGCAACAATAAAAACAATTAATAGCCGCCACACATAAAATTTCACCGAATAACAGACAAACAACGGACCCAACCAAAAGCGGACCGTAATAATGGAAATTAAAAGGAGGACGAAACAACAGTTATATCGGTGATCAATATTGAACCGAATCCGTATATAATGTATTCTGCAAATTTTCATCCATGCTTCTATTTGAGCCGATGTAAAGGTAAACGCCCCACTCTTAACCCATAAAGCTTCTCGTCAAACGTGGTCCACAAGCGGTGAAGAGGCGTTGCCAGATCGAGTGCTCTACGAAATACCATAAACGTGCCTAATCGCATTTATTGATTTAAGCATTTGGCATGAGCTGAACACATGCTTTGGTTCCCAATCTCTCTGCGGTGCTGCAGGAATCACCGAAGCGTTAAAACAATATTAAAGGCAAGGCGAGGCACAAGCATAACGTATGATTAACGAAACAGGAAGAGGAAGAAGAAGAAGAACAACAACAAAAAGAAGAAGAAGAAGAACAGAGGAAGAAGTAGAGCAAGCACAAGAAAATTGAGTACAAAGAGATGCACATACAGGAACGTACAAGAAGTTGCTATGGAAAGAAAATTTAATTGATTCTCTTATATAACAGCAAATATAAGTTGAGTTTTTAAAGGTTTTAGCATATGTTTTAGTTTGTTCTTAATTCTTATAATATTTGAAAGAAATTTGGCTGTATACTGTAACTACAATATTAAAAAAATACTCGAATCATTATACGATCGAAGTGCTTTAAGTTTTCTTTTAACATAAAATGAAATCTGCATTTAACCGCATAAAATGAAGCTAATTAGAATAATCGCAATAATAAACAACTGTGAAAGCATTCATTTAAGAGTATTAAATATTAGACACTAACTGCACTTTCATTAAGCTTCATTTCCGAAACGATATCTCATTCCATGAATTCTGTAGAATCACCGCGACAACACAAAACCAAACGAAGTGAGTTTTACGTGTATTTGTGTGTGTGTGCCTCAGTGTCCTCATTTGTATGGCGCGAGTGTAAATCGCTAACGTAGTGTGTGAGTGTGTTTGTGTATTTGAGTGACTAAACCTATTGTCTAATTCCGTAGTATTTATTAGTCGTGAAATTGTTTCTTACGTCACACACACACACACACACACATACACACACACATCCACATCCACACACATACAGAAATACACTCATCTCCTCGCTGTGCAAATATTAATTTGTCACCAAGTAAACACTCACACACTCACAAAGACTCTATCCACACTCCAAGCTGATAAACCGTCGATTTACGACAAACAATGATATGAATTTTGTGCTTACGTAAGACGACGCAAGGAACAACTTAACGTTGCATAACGTTGCCAACATATGTACATAAGTAAGTAATGAGGATAAACTGAGATGGATGGCTGGATACCTCAACATATACACACACACATGCACTCACACACCCACGGAGAGATAAACGCGCATTTGTGTGAAGCAGTTTTCAGTAGCAATTAAATGAATTCACTGACGTGACATTCATCAGCAACAACTAAATGTGGCAATTCGAGCATAAGATAGACAGATAGATAAATGCGATGGAGTAGACAAGAAGTGCGAAGGAGATGGCGGCAGCGGTTGGGAAGGGGGTCGTTCCTCTGTGGTATTTAGCACGTCTGCAGAAGTCATCGCTGTCGTCGTCATCTTCCTTTGTTAAGCACTCAAGGAAACAAGTAGAAATCCGCAGCTGAGGGTGTGCGATGTCAAGTCAGCATAACAACTCGCTCAGAGTTTACCGAAGATGAATTAGAGTGAGATGGCGAAATGACGAGATGGTGAGATGGTGAGCTGGCGAAGATGGAAAGGACAAGTAACAGTAGCAGCAGCTGTTTTGAGGTTTTCA
The DNA here is from genome assembly GCA_949629155.1 of Myopa testacea. NCBI lineage: Eukaryota > Metazoa > Arthropoda > Insecta > Diptera > Conopidae > Myopa > Myopa testacea. The sequence goes on along the minus strand of OX451345.1, from coordinate 46,819,151 downwards.
CTTGTAACATGAATTAATGAACGTCTTTTTAGTTGTCTTCTTCTTCTGTTTCTTGTGTCTTATTGTAATCATCTTCTTCTTATTTTTCTTCTATAAAAGAACTGAGAATTCAGCAGTTGGTGCCACGAAAATTGGTTTTGAAAATAGGATTAATTATTTTGCGGTTCGCAATAGCTTTGCATTTGTTCACTAAAATAAACTCTAAGTTTATCTCACTTTATCTCTCTCTCTCTCTCTCTCTCGCTCTCTCACTCTCTGTCTCTCTTTATCACTCGCTGTTTGTCATCCTCTCACCAGCTAATTTAAGCACACGGCTTTGAATTCTTAAACCTAATTATTTTAAATTCTTAAATTTTATCGTAGATCCGCTCGAAGACTATGAAACCCAGAAGTGTCAAAGTCTATCAAATGAATTACTGACTCTAATGATTGCCTCCCTCTTGTTCTCGGTTTTAGACTATGTATATATTAAAGCAAAACAAAAATAAACACCAGAAATAGAACTGTCTTCGACCTAACCGAACCTCGGAAACCCCATACCCTCATTTCTACAGAAGGGTAAATTTAACATGCCCACTCTTTCGACTTCGGGTGTAGGGTGTTATAATTACAAATCAAGCAAAAAGCATTTAATAACAGTTGGAAAAAAGCAAGGAAAAACGAACAACGAATCTAAAATTAAAATAAATTTAATGAAACCGCAAAAAATTAAAATTTCTTGCTTGCCTGCTGGAATGGAATAAAAATTGGGCATTCTTTTTTTTGTCTGCTGTTTTTGTTTGTAATTGTAACAAGCCGAATATGAACAGGAACAGGAAGAAGAGGATACTAAAAAGAAGCAGAATTTTATGGACAGTCTACGGACAATATACATTCTGATACATGTATAGGGTTGCCGCCAGAAGAGTCTGATTTTGTTTGATTTTCTATAGTATTCTGTGTTTTGTGGGTCCGAGGAGAGGCAACAGTGATGAAGTGGTGGCAAGTAACTGGGTCAGGAGATGTTTAAATATGGATAGATACCGAGCTGACGAAGAAGAAGAAGAAGAAGGAGATGAAGATAGCAATTTATATTATTACTCTCGGTTGGTTGTTGTTGTTGTTGTGAAATACTTTGTTATGCTTCACCGAAGATTCTCCAAACTTTTTATGTTCGTTTCTCTTTTGGTCCGTCCGGTTCTTGTTGTTGTTTTTGTTTGCCTTTTTTTTTCTTTTTTGTTTTATTTTATTATAACTAGTTTTTCACTCACCGGCTGCTCATTGATGAACCATTGTAAATGCGAAGCTGGATGTGATTTCCCCGATGTACAATTTAAGTTTAAGATTTCGCCGATTTGATATTGAAATTGTTGACCTTTAATGTGAGGTCCATCACGCGGAAGATCTGTAAAAAGGAAAAAGAAAGAGAGCAGAGATTAAATAGGATTTCATTTAATAAGAAAATCAATGAACTTGCAGAAAATAAAAGAGGAAAAAATGAACTTGAGATAGATTAAGTTGTTTGAATAACTCTAATCTAAGTTGAATAAGTTTAATAATTCGTGGAAGAAAGAAAAGTTATCGAAATGATGAAGGTTTCCAGAGAGAACGAAAGAGAGGGAGCGAGGGATAGAAAGAGAGAGAAAATTAATTAAGAAAGGAGGAAAGAGAGGAATACAGGGATTTTAAAGTATACTTAAAAAGTAATCCTTAAGTTTTTCAATGTTTTAAAATGAAAAGGAGCTTAAAAGCCAATCCTCATGCTCAACGCGTGGGATCAGAAAAGTTTTTATGAATTTCAAAGGAATACGATTACAAAGATGCTTCTGATGATTTCTGCTTTTCTTTTTTGACCTGAAACATGACCTAAAAATGCATCCGAAATTAAATCTAAAAACTTATCAATTCCTAGAATAACCAAGGCTGAAAATGTCATCTGATTACAAGAGGTACGATTGTTCAAAGGCTGGGGCAAGTTTGGATCCTTTTGATGTTGCCTCCAACTACAAACAACTGGAAACTCGAAACTGAAAACTGAATATAAATGAATTCAAAAGTAAAACTGATATCAACTGAAGTTTAGTCACTTCCAACCCAACCCATGCCCCAAGCAACCCACCATCGAAATTGACTGAGAATTAAGACCTGAAGAATTTATATTACAGAGGAAAAAATTAAAAAAGGAAACAGGAAGAAGAAGAGGAAAGGAAGAAAAATAGGACAGGAAGAAGATGGGAAGAAGAAGAATGAAAAATAATATTAATAAGAAGATAAAAAAAAGAATTGCGGAAAAATAAGGAAAAAGAAATGCGTTAATTAAATTTGAAGTCCGCTGTAATTGATTAACAGTCCGGAAAATTTATATTTGTATCCCCTTTGCCCTTCCCTTCCCTTCACGGCCCTTCCTTTAGCTTAGCTAATGCAGTGTTTTTCCCCTCATTTAACTTAATTATCACAATTTTCAGCGAATTGCGCGTCTGTTTTTGAAAAACAACGACAACAACAAAAAAACGACAGCAATATCAACATCAACAGAAATCCAACAAGTAAATTCAGGTGACACATCGAATCGAGCTGAAAAACTTCTCAAAAAACCTAAAAGATGAGAAAAACTTTCACCGAAGCGCAGTTGATACGCTTAAAAAGACCGAAAGACCGATTAAGGCACCGGAGGGTGAAGGAGTTGTTTGCAGGAGGCGGAGGAATGGAGGTGGTGCCACGGTAGAGCTGTCAGTTAAAAAGTATACGAAATGGAGACCGAAAGCTCCGAAGTTCGTTGATTATGTCTGTGAGAGCAAAACTTTAGCTTCAGTGTCAGCAGCTAGGAATTAAGGAAGGTAGGAAGGAAGGCAGAAAGAACGCAAGGAAGAAATGAAGAAAAAGAAACACAGTAAGAATTTGACACAAAACAAGAGGGAAGAAATCAACCCTCAGTTTTGCTAACATCGTTGATCTAATGACATGGATAACAAGTGGGATACTTTTTTCGGGACGCGCCGAAGCAATCATCACTCGCTTTTTCGAGGCTACAAAAGGGTCTTTCTTTTTATTTGCGAGTGTTTTTTTTTAGGCTTCCCAACAACAAAAAGCGAAAGCAATGCAACCACTTTAACAGATCATGAGCAGATCACATGAAAGCTAAACAAATAACCATAAAAAAAGATAAGCAAATTAAAGCTGAAGTTGATCTTTTAATTTATTTTATTTATTCAGGGTTTGCCAGGAATTCGCTAAGCGGGAACCGCTGGATGCGCTGAATAGGAGACTTCTTAAGGACATTTTGTGTTGCCCTCTTATGAGCTTAGATAGTTCCCATTCATCCCCAACAGACCCATCGCCATGTCTTCATTTTCATGCCCCTGTAATCTCATCACAGTCCGTCCCATCCTGTTCTACTTTCTCCAAAGACTTGAATTGTTCTCAAGTTTCACATCAAGTTTCGCATCATTTGAGGCTAACTTTTAAAGACAGAAATATACCACGTATATATAAACATACTAAATTCATTATTAGTTAATATACCCCTTAATATATACCATGAATTCATGATTCAATAAATCGATAATAAAAAGATTACAAGGGTTTGAAAAGGGTTTTCATTTCTCCGCTTTAAATATGACCCCCTACTAACGACTAATTCAGATTCGGAGCACACCAACGCTCCATACTAAAGCGAAAACCTTGATTTGGAAAAGCAAATCGATACAATTCTCAACTTTCTTCTATTTGTAGAACGTGATTTGATTTTTAATTTCTCCAAAAGTTGTCAACGAATCCCATCTTGATTTGTGAATTTATTTCTTTTATCGAGCTGCAAGATTAACAACGCATCCTTCTGAGATTTATACTGTCAACGCTTCGGCTTTTGACTTTTGTAAGTTGCGAAGTTCTAAATTTTCCACATCTTTTTCGCACATCTTTTTTTCTTGGATGATAAAAAAGTGAGAGAAATATGTTGCTATGGCTGGTGTTATTCTTGTAATGTGTGGGTTATGAAAACTGTCTTTTGCCTTTTCACTGTGTGTGTGTCTGTGTGCATGTGAGTGTGTGTAAGTCACTTGAACACTTGTAACGCAATGAAAGGAAACAAGAAGTTAGATTGAAGTTTTGGTACATCCTTTATTATGGTATGCAAAATGTCAAAATCAGCGCTGTCAAAGTATCTAGCAGAGGTTGGAAAATCTGTTGACAGCTGTTCTAATCTCAGCTTATCTTAAAGTAATGCTGAGAATTTTATCAGAAGCATAGTGATCAAGTGATAAAGAGATTAGATATAATCATAAATGTCAAATATCAGCTGTTTATCTTTGACAACATGACAAAATGATGCCAGATCTTCTAACTACTACAATGGAATTCATTAGATTAACAACTGATATCAAAGACTGTACTATATACTACTCTTGCTAAATGTAGACGTGGTTTGGCCATTTTTACATGATAAAACCTAGATTTAATAGATCAAATGTGCTTAGTTACGGATACGATTACAAAAATTAAGCTAATAAACACCAGATATAAGCCTCTAAAAGATTCCTTTTAAAGGCTCAGAGTTCAAGCAGCTGGTAAAGAGAGTGAAAAATATTCAGTCCTCAGTTATAGTTATGGTCCAGTATTCAATTAATAATATTAACGATATATAAGAAAGAAAAGTTCACTGCGATAATTATGAGTACCAAAAGAAGGGGCCACAAGGATATGCGAAATATAAAAGCAAAAATGAATTCAACAAAAAATGAAATACAAGCAAAATAAAACTGCGAAATAAGTCAGTAGAGCCGAGAGAAATATACGCTAGAGAAAAAATTTAAAAAACCGGTAGAAAAATCATCAAGGACTTCAATTGATCCTTGACTTTGTTAAAAAAGCTAAATTCAAATGTGAAGAATACGAATGATGCACCACGTAAGCGGTGATTGAATGCAAGTTAAAAGGTCGTGTAGAGAAGCATTGGATTCAGAATTCATGGCAGGATTAAAGGGGAATGAAATGAATGAGCATAAAAAAAGGAACATAATAAATCCACTCTACATTTCATACTAACAATTTTCAATTTTTTGATGCATCGTACGAGTATATGAACGAACTCAAGGAGCGCATTCATTGAGCGAACTCATGTAGCAAACTTATGGAATTCAAGATACATACGAGTACATGCAGAATTCATTTGCTTCCACTCGAATTCATTTGAATTCGAACCATCAGCATCAGCATTGAAAGGGTGCGAGGATGTAAGACGAAGTTTGCAATTCTTCGCTTCATTTCGCGGGGCTTTCCAGGATCCTATGCAGAGATTCCGAAATTTATTTTATTTCGGTTACGATACCATTAAATTTTATTCTAGGGAACACGATTAGATGTCGCCTAGAGATTTATTTCTATTTTAAAATCACTTTTCTACAATAATTCAAGTCATTTCGAAATGCCGCAAGATAAAATGCATTACATTGCATTGAAATGGTGAAATTATTTTACAGTTATATATTATAAAGCTTCTTTTAGCTATAGTAATATACAGTTACAGTATAGCTTCTGAAAATCCTCCGCGCGGCGACTGCAGCAAATACTCTAAAATAATCGATTTTAACTTCAACATCGTATCTTCAGATACGACCAACAAATTTCAAGAAATAGCTATAAAAACTTCTCCCCTTTCCCCTCCTCACTCCGTGGCCCTTCTCAGTCAACTCGTTGAAATATTTATTTTCTCATTTAAGACAATTTTCCCTTTCAGTTTTACTTTTGATCATATCTTTTCCAAATCAAACCGAACCAATGAAAAGCAAAGAGTTGCCATTGTTTCTTTTTAGTCCTTCAAGCTTCTTCTGTCCCAGAAATAATCCCAGGAGCTTCATTAAGTAAATCGTTATTATTTCTGCTAAATTCTCTGCTTAAATCAACGGAAGTTGATATGATTCGGGTTCGTTTCCTTAAAAAACGTGAGGGATTCACACAGGATCAAGCAGAAGGGGGAAAAATAATTAATTAATGTCATGGGGAAGAAAATTAAACGTAAAGGAATATTAATGTGACTGGAGCTCAAAAATACAAATGAATGAATTGGCGGGGGTGTTTCTTAAATCTAGAAATCTCACGGGAAGCAAATCCCACAAGAAATCACGTCCAGATTTAGTGATCCTTTTCGGCGTGTCTGCGAGAGAGGCAGAGAAGAAAAATGAGTTAAAATAAAATGTGAAAAATTTGAAAACTCCAAAGAACCCTGTGAGCTATTCACCGTATAATTAAAATGTTTCTGAAAACTTATTTATTTCACTCTGTCTGTTATTTTAAATCCTCAAAGCAACCGTTTCGGTGATTTGAATTCCTCTCGCCAGCAGAATACTCAATGAGTGGGTTTTTTTATTTTTTGTTTCTCAATACATATAATATAAATCGGATATTTTCCGAATAGAAAACATTTGTGCACAACACAATCTACTTACATACAATATCCATCCGTCCCTCGCCCTGCACGGACGAGAAGTTGGGCGCCTCCGCCGACACCTCGCAGCGATACAACCCCGTCGAGTTCAGCGTCAGGCCGCGCAGAAGGACTCGACTGCTATCCGAGTGCTCCTCCTGGCAAGAAGATAAAATACGTGCTTCGTAAGTCGTGCATAGATAAACAAAAGAAGAGTTATTCTCCGACAGCGAGCGATTGATTACGTCTGCTGGCTGGGACACGAAAAAGCATTACATTCAATGCACCCGCATAAATTATGACGGAGCAGGAGGATAGAAGCACAAGAGATTGTACATTACAAGGATAATCCACAAGGGAGCTGGTAGAAAGGGTGGTGTCAGTGAGGAGAGGCGAAGGAAGACGGCGAAAGGAAGCAGGAAAAAGGGTGAAGGATAGAGACGAAAGCCTGTTTCTTCCCCGAGGATTGTAAGGGTATTTACTGAAATTGATAAGATCTCTCAGCAACACAAATACTCGTACGATGTCCTCGCTTGTGTCGTATATAAATATTCGCCCTGGCAACGCCGTGCATATCATTTCCAGTGCTACTCGACCAATGTCAGTGGACTACAGTGACAATTGCATTCCTCCCTTCCACCCACCACCCACCTAAGACATTCTAAGAGACATACAATAGGTTCTAAAGGTCTGAATTTTACACACACACCTGCACATGCATACACACGTACTTACAATGACTCGTATGCCGTCCACACGGTAACTCTGCTTCGGGGGATTCGCCTTTGGCACAAAACGATAGAATTCCTCGTTATCCTTGTACCATTTGACAGCGTACAGCGCTTCGCCCTCCTCCTCGCCTTCGCCATCCAACTCGTCGCTTTCCATGGCGCTCAGACTCACATCGCGTTCGGTATGGCCGACATTGAAAACTCTTCCTCCTTCCCCTCCTCCTGGACTGTCGTAGGTGCTGGCACTCACCCGCCTACCGCCCGTGTATGACCCGGCTCCTGTCATGGAGTCCTGATATGCATTTCTTTTGCGCGCGGAGCCAAAGCTACGAGCCACATTCCGAGCATTCGCTTGTGTCTGATGTTGTGTCGGATAGAAGCCACCAGCAGACACCGCGGCAGCAGCTGCACTCCCAGCATCGCCGGATTGGAAGTAATGATATGGTTGTTGTTGTTGGCGATGACGCTGCTGCGAATACGGATGCGTTCGCATGCGGCGATACACTGGCAGTTCCTCTGTCACTGTCGCCGAATCGGTGTCAACATAGTGCAAATCACCTCCACCGCCGCCGCCGCCGCCGTGCTGATTATGCGGAGGCGGAGGCCTGCTGTTCGAATTCGCGACATGTTTCGGCCCATTCAACTCATACTGACACTCCAAGAAGGCGGATTCGCCACGCAGCTTGTAGGCAGGAATGGAGACCTTGTTCAGCCGCAAGCCAGCCAAGCCTGGAAGAGAGTGACAGATACGAAATACAAAATCAACAAACGTTGGAAGAGTGAATACAAAAACAGATTCTATAAAGCGGTACACTTCTCAAGAGCCGCTTCTAAACCCACGCACACCATCGCATACCATCGAGTGTTAACTTTAATCTTTAAGCCGTGTTATAAAATTAGATTGATCCACATATCAACACAAATCACACACCAATACACACACCAACACACACACACCAACAACTCAACACACACACATCTTTGACTATCCTTGGCGTGCACTTAATATACACTCTGAATACGTTAGAAAGCACTCGCTGCGAAATACTTCAGCATCAATTGTTCCATATTTCTAAAGATTACAAGGACGCAGCTTCATGTTGATGTTTGCAGTCATACAGCTTCACATACGAGTAAAGAATTCGAGTATATTCGAAATAATATGAAGCGAAATGGACTTTCTACTTGAGTTTCTATGCTCGCAATATGGGTCAAGTTCAGAAACACAAGGTCCTTGCATATAGTACAAAATAAGTGCTTTGTGTTTATTGCTGTTGTTATTATTGCTATTATTACAGCAGTAATGAAATAATTTTCTTTAAACTAAACACTTTTTAATTAAATTTTTACAAAACCACAATTCAAGATTTCCATATTAAATCAAATAAAAAAAAAACCAAAAATCCTCCAACTCCAAATCTCCAAAATCAGTTCATACGAATGCATATGCTAGTAAATATACATAAATAAATATAAAGATTATATTTATATATAAGAAGCCAGCTAAAATTGTGGGAAAACCCTGCGTCATCACTTCGAATGCACGTGACAAAATTTACCTCAAAAGTTTCTGCAGATCAAAAACAAAGCGTCAACTTTTAACATCAGTTCTGTCAAAGTTAAAAGAAGAGGAGGAGTTGACAGCAGCAACAGCAGCAGGGTTGCCAGGAACATGAACTTGCTAGCGATTAAATGGGGCAGCAGTAGTGATAAAACATGTGGCTTTAAACAAGAAACTTTCTGAGGCAGAACAACCAAAAAACCAACCCTGAGCTGACTCGGTTGTGATCTGGTGATGATTTAATTGCTCGAGTGTGGTGGCATTCGTTTTAAATGAAACGAAACAAAACACAAAACCAAACAGAAAGTCAAATAAACAAAATATGATTAAAAGAGTCAACAAAAACTTCGTACTGACAACTTGTTATAATAACAAAAAAAAAAAAAAAAAAAAAAATAAAACCGAAACAAAACCAATTCAAAAAATTTAAACACTCATTAAATAGCGTATAAATATTTAAGAAAATCAAATGAAAAAATACTTCAAATATTGCAGGCATTTAAATTATGTAATAACGTGAATATACATACTCTTATACATACATAAATGAAAACATACTCGTATATAGAGCTGTGTAAAGGTAATCGAATGATCATTATTGAAGGGCCCTTGAAAGTGAGGTCAAGTCCAGACCAACTAAAAACAAAAAACAACTATGTAACTACGCAGTAGATTTAGTAGATTTCTAAAACAAAAACTGAAATTAATTAAATCTGAAAACGTAAAGGAAAAGTGAAATAATAATGAAATATAAAGAGTAAAAAACAAGGCGGAATTTTATCGTTTGCAATTAAGAGAAACCTCATTTGCATGGACAGATACAAACACATACACATGCACATTTACATACATATGGTTATGCAGCACACACACACACACACGCACAACAAACAAAGATGCGGATGCGGTTTCACAAAATGGCCACACTTTCTGCCGCATTGCATGGAGGTCATTTTCGCATACATTCGCCGCGATCCTTCGCTTCGTTCGCTTGAACTTGTTTCTTTGTTGCTTGTCTGCAGCAGAATTTTAAATAAAATATTCCGAACAAACACACAGAAATACACATTCACAATCCCGTGCATAGACATATACATATGTACATAAATATGCATATATTTCATGTACTAATGCATGCAAACAAATATATAGAAAATAGCTAGTGACGCGGCTGCTCACTCGCTCGTTTGCTCGCTCACTCACTCGCACTCGCTTTGTTGCCTGCTCACTCACTCGCACTCCCTTGGTTGCCTGCTCACTCACTCTCACTGCTGAGTTGGTGCAAGTGTCCCTGTTGCAATTTCCACTGAATTTCTGTTTGTGATATGAATTGTGCGACTTTCTTTCTTCGCACAACCGCGAGAAATAGTTTAGTTTTATGCTTCTTCCTGCTCACAGAAAGAAAGCTGCTCATAGTTTATCTGTTGCGGTGCCTGTCAGTTGCCATTGTTTGTTGTTGTTAAGTTTGTGGTCTACTTTGTTGCAGTGTAGTTGCATTAAAATGTGGCATAAATGATAGTCGTACAATTTCTGGTCCTAAGTACGTAGTATAAGCGTAAAAAAAAGAAATTCTCTTTCGTTCTTATTATTTACTCGTAGGAAACACGATTTTTCTCTTGTCTTCAAAATTAATTCTATCATCCAAACCATTTCTCATCAAGTTTGAGCTGCTGATGCTGCTGCTGCTGCTGCTGGTGGTGGTGTTTGTTTAGTTAGAAACATTTTCTCCTCCTTTGATTTTAGCTGCATTTTCGGGTTTATTTTTTTCGGTTTTTGTTTCTTTTTACTTTCGTGAATTGGCATAAATATTTGCCCTCACTTTACCAACACTTGGTGAATAGTTTTGATGCATTTTTATGATGGAAAAGTTTAGCGAATGACAAAAACCAACAAAAAGTGTGAAATGGTGAGCTTTTCCTCTTTTCTTGATTATTCTATGTTTTAGGTTTGCTCTTTATAGTTGCCCCGGAAGGGCGCGGGCAAAACCACTTAAAATAAATTCTTAAACTTTTAACGATATTCAGAATCCGTTTTTAGCTTTATAAATATTTAGTTTTGTTAGCTTTCAAACTGCTTTTACTACATATATTAGTTTTAATTTATTATAATGCAAATGTTGAATCGTAAAATTTTATTTTCCCCTTTCTTTTATTCAGTTCTTAATTAAAATCACTGTTGCTGTTGAAATTTAATTTAAAGCATTAAAGGAAGGGAGAAAAATCGGACAGAGCATTATTCTGAGACTGGAGCTTAAAGTTTAGTTAATCAACAACCCCGAATTTGCGATATCAGCCGAATACAAACCGATTTCTAGGTTAACAAGTGGTGAGTGAGTGTAGATTGCAACCCTGTTTATCGAGTAACTTAAAGTACAAGAATTTTATAAACAACATCTGAATTACAGACCTACAAGCGCATTGCAAATTGTGTCCAGTGCTCCGCTGTTTCCAGTGCTTCTCGCACTTTCAGCGCCCCTCAGACTGGACTGCAGACCAGTTTGAGTACTTGGAATGCGGGATTCCAGGTTCGAACTCGGTTATTGATGGATTTTATTATACCCTACATGGTTTTTATTATACCCTACACCCAAAGGTGATAGCATTTCCTTCTAAAATTTCTTAGTGGAAGGATCTTTCGACAGATGTAACGAATGTGTAGAGTATTTCACTTTTCGCCAAGTCGAAAATAGCACTCTTTGGCTTATTGTTACATTAATATTATTATTATTATTTATATGTTTTTAATGTTTTAGTTTTTATATAAATATGTATGTAGTTTTCTATCTGTATATTAATTTTGTTATAGTTCTTTCCCAGTATAAAGTGTAGATCCATATCAAAATCGGTCTTAAAAAAACGTAATATTTATGTATTTATTACGATTTCAACTCAGCTCCTTTGGTTCCATAAAAGCGCACACATTCACCATAAACTACATACATGTCTAGTTCTTTTATTACTTTTCAATTATATGACTGTCATCATCACTTTTAATCGAAACATCAAAAAAGGCATTTAAAATTCATACGCTTTTTCATGGGCCCATAAAATACGGTTTCCGTTGTTGCTGTTCGCATTCACCAGAAAACCTTCCCATCGGCGACACATGCAGAAGGACAAACACACAGATAGACGGACATTACAACCACCCACACACCTATCGTAACTCATCTTTTGGCTACAAAAACCGTATGTCACCGTTACGTGAGTGGACTTTAATTTGAGCCGCATGCATCAGAGCGCTGAATTGAATGTCGTACTGACTGCGGTTGTAACGCAAGCGTTTCGTCTCGCCTGACGTTGGCGATTTTTTGTGGCTCTGAATCGTCCAGCTCCAGTTTATAGCCATCCCGTTGGCGTAACTGAATAATTCTGTGTCCTGGAAAGGATCGGTTGCAGGTTATCGAAGCAGAACCTGATGGATAGCCAACGAGCACTCAGAGCTCAGAGCCTAAAGGGTGAGCAAAACAAGATCCGGCTGGCTGTGAGCGGAAAACTAACATTTTACGAATATCCTTGCGTAAGAAAAATGGTGAGTATTTTTCAAAATGTTCCGGAAGCGTTGCTCAATTTTATGTTTACTGTTCAATCGCCAGAGCGTTGATGAAGGTCCTTCGTAGATTCTGCTGAGAGGTAGAGGGAGGGGTTGATTTCGCCTGCTTGTCCATCCGCAACTGCGTCATTTAAAAATGTAACCACCACTTATTTTACCATCTCTACGAGCGGAGAATCGAGAATCATCTCCATTGGAGTCATTGAAATCGTAGAATTTGTCGCTTGGGGGCCACTTACGTAACACTTCGCAAGAGTATTCATGTTCTGTTGCCTGCGAGCTGATTTTCTCAAGATTATGTACGACTACTTGAAGGATATCGACGTTGCTGCTTTCACCGCTTCAGTTCTGTTCATCTGCGATTCTGTTTATGATGGCCGGGGAGAGGGAGCGGTAGGGGGAAAGGTAGTTATTTCGGCAACAACAATTTTCCGCGATTAATTTTCATGCTATCGATTCGTTTCGTACCTACACTTCACTACCTCATTTACTTGGGCCAAAATTGATCTCTTTAATTAAATTTCAGGCTTAAAAATGTTCATTTTTTGCATGCGTTACTTTTTCATTATTGGCTTCATTAGCTTTTTAATTTCGTTCTTCTTAAAGTCTTAAGTTCTAAAATATTTTTGGCTTCTCAAAGATCTACACAACAAAGTGGATAAATAATGAACGAACAAATGAACGAATAACCTCTAAAAGGAGGTCAAACTCTCACAACCCCCCCCTCCCCCTCACCCTACCCATCCTTTATCTCCATTAAGCTAGATTCTAAATTTTCTCATCACAGCCACGGATTAAAATCAAAAGCTGTGCCTCTTTTGCATCCTTACACAAGATTACAGTCACAACCGCAACTCCAACTGTGGCAGCAACAACAACGAATAAATACAAAAACAAAATTTAATTATAGTGTCCTTTACAATACGAGTACATGTGGTTTCCATTCCTTATACTGGTGTCAGTGGTCGACGCGAGTCGGTTCCAGGAAAACTCGAGTTTCAATTAAAAATATTTTCCTTTGAAATGATACTGGAACATGGAGGATTTTAGCATCGAGGAAGATAATAGAAATCCTTTGTGTGTGTGTGTGTGTCTAATAAACGAGCTTCTATTTTCATAGAGTAGACAATCCTGAAATAAGCTTTTTTCCTGGGTGAGTTTTGTGAGTGATTTCGAGTTTGTGGTTTGCTCAGCACGTTGGAAGACAGAAAAATGTTATTGAAAAATAAACAATGTTTAATGAAGAGTAACACGATTGTGTAAAACCATCTCTCTAAATCTCTGAATAGATCGAGACCTCAAAAGGTTCCATTTGAATGAATTGTTAGAAATGGCAAACAATCGAAAAAGTACAACAACAATAACTCTCTTTAACAACTATTTGTTCTATATTTCATTTATATGGTCATTAATCTAAAATTCTACTGTATAACCCTGTAAAAAAATTAATTCATTACAATAACAAATTGAAACTCAATAACGTTGTTCACAGATGGAGTTCTAAAAAGCCATCGAATTAATTAGAGGGTGCAGGGTATTTGAGCTTCGGCCAGGACTCTTTCTGGTTTTTCTGCTTTCTTTTCTTCTTCTCTATTGATTTTTATATTGCTGTAGTTCATAAAAAGTGTTGTTTATATTTATGATCAAGATATTTATATCAAAAGATCTACTTTACTCGATATACGTTTGTATGTACATGAATTTACTCAAAACTCAAAACTTATAGTCTTTGACAAAAAATATGCAAAAATATTCATCGGAATTCAATTTAAATGCTTTCTTCATCCTTTATTCTTAAATCCAAGAGGTTTTGCATACGTATATAGGGGAAAACCACGAGAATCGGGAATTTATTATGCCGAAACGTTTGTTTTCGAATACTCGTACAAGTTCACAAGTAAATAAGAAAAGCTCTGTGTTTGTTGAACCGGAAAACCACGCAGCAACAAAAATGCTCAGGATCAAAATCCAAAAGTAAAACAATAGCGAGTGAAATGAATGTAAAAACCGCTTTGTTCTGTACAAAATAAGGTTCGGGTACCAGAGGGTGGCGGATGGGGGGTTGGTTGGGGGAGATTGGCTCTGTCGCTAGGAAGTGGAAGTTATCTATACAAAAAGTTATCTCCATCGAAAGTTGTCCTCGCAACAAACTTGTTTCAAAATACAAAAACGTATCTTTACAAAAACCAAGGAAAAATGAGATAAAAGATAAAAGCAAACGCAGTACAACGCAACGCCAACGGATAAAAGGATTCAGTAGCACGCGAAAGCAAGCATATCGTGTGTAATGGAAATAAAAACAAGAGCAAAACAAAACAAAAACAACAACAAAAAAACAAAGCATTGAGCTTCATGATGCGAAACTCGTTTAAAGTTGCTAAGAAGTGGCTATGATGGGGATGATATGAGGTGGTCCTGGAATTGCGTTGTGTGGAGGGAGGGACCTGGGGTGACGGGGGGTTTCAGATGATTCTTGCATGATTTGGCGCAATTGAAATTCAGTAAAGTGTTCGCATTCGTTTTGCATTCTTTGCTTTTGTTGGCCTTTCGCTTCATTTCCTGCTTAAGTTTTGCGGAATCGAGCTAAGCTAATGAATCGGCTTACATTGCGAGCTGCCACACTCACCACAGCACTGTGCTAACCTTAACTTATGCACGAATGTTAAGACTCTATGTATTGTATGTACATATGTATGTCTGTTCTGTTCTGTCGGTTGGGCTACACTACCTTCAGCAGTTAGCTACACTGTTATAAGCTCAGCATGAGTTGTGTGCGGGAGAGGAGGCACGCAGTGAGTTAGTGAGTGTATAAGAGAATGCGTTAGGAATGACTGTCGTGTGAGTGAGGAAGCACTCAACGAACGAACAGCGAGTGAGTGGTGTGAGTAGCGGCATGAACTCCGAAAGAATGTTATTCATACCGTTATGAAATTTTTCAAGTCAATTAGATCTCAAAGGATCATCTCACATGAAACACGATATCAAAGAAGCGCCTTCGTTTTTTATTAAATTTTTTTTTATTAAATTTTGCTTATTAAAAAATTGCTTATTTTGTGAAATAATTTTGAGAATACTTAAAATGGAAACAATAAAATAAAATCACAAAAATACATACACTAAAAACTGAATTCTATAATAAATTTCATACGCAAAAATAAATTCTATGCTGCCACAAAATTTCTCAAATAAAAAAAAAATAATAAACAATTTGCTGAAAGTAGGGCATAAAAAAAAAAAACAAAAAAAAAAGGAAATATCAGGTATTTTAATTAAAAATTTTATATGAACTATTATGAGTTTAATATTGAGCTCATTATTTTTATTATACGTATTTTAGCAGAATTTAATTGAATGGGCATTTCTAAAATCTCCAACATCGATTTACCGCTGGCTAAAATATTTCTTTTATGACCTCAACCTTAATTTATATTGTATTTAAAATAAAAACATTCACCAGAGCGAGATTATGTGAGAGAAGCTAAGTAGATTAGATCAGATTTAAATGAAGTTATATTATAAGAATGTATAGATTATGTTGTCAATCTAACTGAGGAAGTGATTAACTGAGTAGATTTCAAAAAAGTATTTGAAATTACGTTATTTACCACAGAGTAGCAAAGTGTAAACGAAGCCTCACTTCCTTCACCTGGCGAACGTGCCACGTGTCAAAGTGCAGTAATAAATAATGCGGCACTAAAAGTTTTCACCAACTAAAGTCGAACTAAACTAAAACATCAAATAAAAAACAATGTGCAGAGTATAAAACGGAAGTGTTAAAATAAGTTTCCGTTGTTGGTGTTGTTGTTGTTGTTGTTGTTGTTGTTGTTGTAGGTGGTCAGTGGTCGTCGTTGCAGCTGATTCAGGGAAAGAATCATAAATATATTGCTGACGAAACAATTAAAAAGGAAGACTAAAAATATAATAAAATACTACGCAAACACTCGCAAATACTATGAACCGGGTGAAATATTTACGTTAAGCTTTCGTCTATTTAGAATAAATAAATACGCATATAAAAAGGCGTAAATATGGCGTCGGAAGAGCCTTCTCCCCCTTCCCCCCCACCCCCTCATGTAACGTGGTCTATATTTCAGTGGCATAAAGTACAAAAACCTCGTCTTTCGTTTTTACATTTTCGTTTTTATCGCTTTGCTGTTCTCAACGACGGCAAAGTTTTCCGGATTGCAGGGAAAAACAACATAAATATTATTAGTCTGAGTTGGGTTTAAAAATATGAATGCGCAAAAACAGAAAATAAGCGCAAAATTCCACAGAAGTAAACGAGGACCAACGAAGCAAGGAAGCTCAGGTGCATAAATTGCATAAATTTTGCTCAGACATAAAATGGAATGGAAAACGAAAAACGGAAAATGAGTAAAGAGAAGAAGAAAAACATGAAGAAACGGAAAAGAAGAAGGAGAAGAAGACAATAAAATAAGAATCAACAACAGAAATCGTTACCCAAACGGATCTGCAACGGATCCAATCTATTGGATTTACCATATATACGGATATACAGTCTATACATGGACCTGATCTACAATATATACGGATCTGGTCTATATACGGATCTTATTTTTATACCGATCTTATCTACATAAGAACTTGATCTCTATACGGATATGTTCTATATATTCTTATCTGATCTAAAGCACAATTTTTTGGCTACGAAAACTACTCGAAAAGTATTCAAAAGTATTCGAAAAACATTCATAAAAGTACTTGAAAAGTATTCGTAAAATACTCCAAAAGTATTCAAAACCAATAATTTTTTTGCAAATAATTTAACATACATTCCACAAAAGACACCTAAATGTATACAAAAAGTTTTCAAATAAAATTTCACCACAGGCCACAGAATTTATGCAACACTTTTTGGAGAAAAAGTACGAGTACAGTAAAAATAAATTATTTTTTTTTTTTGTATTTGTTTCTTTATATTTTTTTCTTGAATATTCATAATTTTTGTTCACATATTTTTATTTTTATTTACTTTTTTCTATGACAAAATAAACAACAAACTGTTGCCTTTGTATTAAATAAACACACACAAAAAACAAGAAATACACCATCCAAAATATCATGCACTCTAACGTAAAGGAAGGATTTTTTGTTGTTGCTGTATTCGTCGTTTACACAAGAAGCAAGAGCAAAAACGAAGAATTTAAATCATAGCGAAAAAAGAGGAGGAAAAAAGGCACAAATATGTAGCTAACGAAGCACGCGTTCGCATACTAAACAAACACAGACACAAACACACACACACGCCTACCTTTTATAAGCAACTCATACATTCACATAAACAACATGGTTGTGTACATGTCGGTCGCAGTGGCGATCAACACAACAGCGATGCTGCCTGCAACGCTTTGGGCGGGCAGCTTATGCAAAACACAGCACAAAATAAAGTCGAACAACTAAAAGTATGCAACAGTTTTTGTCCTTCATACACAAATCGAGAATAGAGCAATGTTTGCACAGGCATCAGGAAACCAAGCAAGAAAGCCCCCTTTACTCATTACCACTCACATTCAGATGGTAATGCACTACAATTGTAATGCTTTTATACTCTACATCCGATGGTGAAAGGGTAGGTATGTAAATTCAGTTTGTCCTTCCGTTTTTAAAGCACAGAAGGAGGCGTGGCAGTCTTCTTTTGAAATATAATTCCCAGACGTTATTTATTAGGATAAACTACTCCCGGAAATGGGCGTAATCCTCCCACTTTTACATTATCTATCCTATTCTGAGACTAAACTGAAACAAATCCTAGTAGATGTGTGACAATATAACAAAAAATAAGGGATATACTTCAGTATTAACAGTATAGAGTATTCTACGGAGTGTGGGTGTGGTCCGCCCTCTCTTGCATTATCTACCAACAACAGGTTTATCATTGATCGGACAACAGATCGGAGTAAACTACAATACTAATACAAAATGTAATTCGCACACATTTGGTAGCAAAAATATAAATCCGATCAAGTAGTTTCGGGCGTGATTCCGCCCACTTTTATATAATAAAACTCATAAAAGATTTTCATTAATAGTTTTGCTTTGGTAGCATCTGAGCATTGAATATCTCTACATCTAAAAACGATATATTGTACTAGTATAACTCATCCCAAGGTAGGTGTGAACCGCCTACTTTTACATGCGTTATAAAGTTCAATTTTTTTTCCTACTGGGCATGTCGCTTGAATGATTGTCTAACGCTTTAATGTAGTACGTTCGTGTGCATGTGTGTGTGTGTTCGTTTGGTTGGATGTGGTGTCGTGTCATGTGGATGGTGATATGTGTGTGTTTGTGTGTGCGTGTGTCTGTATGTGTGTATGTTCTTGATTGTGAATGTAGCTAAACAAATAATCCTTCAAAAACCCTAAATTTCCTGAAATTATTTAAGTTGACACAACAAATCCGAGAACTAGTTAAAAAATCTTCAAAAATCGAGGGAACGAAACTTCAATTCAATGCTTTAATGATTAAATGGTTTTCTAAATTCAACTAAATTTTTATAAATAGTATTTAAATTTTGGACTTTTGAGGTTAACTAGTGAAAGCTATTTCTTTTTCTGTTCAAATGATTTATGAAATGATTTCAAGTGAGTCGATGAATGATGTTGAATTTTGAAATATTTGATATAAATACAAAAATCAACGTCACGCTTTTTTCTCCATCTCTTTCTCTCTCTCTCTCTCTCTCTCTCTCTCTCTCTCTCCCTCTTTCTCCATATGTTAATGAAATTAAATTTTACTCACACACACACACACACAGACTCGTGGTAAATTGAAGTGAAATGTTTCATATGCAAACCCTGCCAAAGCGTAAAAACGAAATCCCATTTATTCAATTTTTTCACTTCTTTTTTTGTTCTCATTCTCATTTTCATTTCGGTAGTCATTCGGAAAAATACTGTATCAAATATTTACAGTATCTACACGAAACCGGAAAAAAGAGAAGCGGGGAGAAACACAAAAGCATCCACGAGAAAATGAATTTTAATGAAGTTGAAAGAGAAGACAAGATTCTGTGATCGGAAGAAGGAAAATAAAATGCTGAAGCTTAAAACGTTTAAAAACTCGAATCACGTTTTGCCGCAGTCGATTGGATGCACCGCCATCTTTCGAAGCTGTTCATATTTAATTCAATGAAGTTACCAAATCGATATTTGAAGGGCGAATAGACGATAATCTCTCTTAATTGCTGTTAATAAAAAACTTAATCAACGTTCAACATTGAATTAGAATCGAACGAGGGGAGGAAAACAAAGAATAATGATTCTAAAAACAGAACGAACAGAAAGAAAATAACAACAACAATTACAACAACAACGGAAAGAAGAGGAATTACAGCAGCAAATATATTGTATAAAAGAAATTACACGGCAATTTATTGTGTATTGTAAGTTGGCAACACTGTCTGCTTCAATACTTAATTTGGAATTAATTTGCTGCCCTATTTTTGACATGACGAAAAACGTTTTTCCTGAAGTGAGTAGAAAACTTTTTACAGCGTAGAATTATTGTTGTTCATTTAACTGACATAAAAAATAGATGAAAAAGAGAAAAATCACAAAAACAACAATTAAAACGGGAACACGGATA